>JAOTQE010059727.1:0-18922 GCA_025631205.1 Nesometra sesokonis | reverse complement strand
ATGTCCGTTCAAAACTGGCGACGCTGGACGCTTTTAAAGTTATGGTCGCAACAACAACAACAACAACAACAACAACAACAACGTAAGTGAGAACCTAAGGTCCGCTTCGCGTGGACCTAACAAGAGGAGCAGTATGAGAGAGCAGACCTCTGCCTAACAACCATATACCATTAGCTTGTTTCTATCTCTGTGACCTTATGATAAAAAAATAATCGCATCTTTCGAGTCTCATTATGAACCACTTGAGTTCCGTAGGTTTCACTGCGGAGGTGCTTCTTTAATAGAATGGTCACTGTATTTATTAGGTTCTTTATATTGTAAAAATACTCTTTGGTATTATTTACTGCATAAAATACTATTATATTTTTTATTGATATATTGATAACATTAATTTTAAGCATAATTTGAAATTTATATCCTAAAGTCTACTAAAGGTTGTCTAGAAAGACGTTTACAATTATATACCACAAAACTTTTTTTTATTACGCAACATCCAGCCTTTACAATTCAATTTTGGAAAAGCATTTACGTCATGGTTCGCACCTTACTGCATAACATACAAAGTTTTATTATGCATTTTATTCAATTATTATAGGCCTATTGTGTTCTAATTTTTGTGTAATTACCTTATTCTATTTAGAACAAACAGTCACATAATCTATTGATTGTTCACAATCCACATTATTTTAATGTTAATAATTATTTGAAACATTTCTGCAAATGAAATTCTCTAAAGGAATATATGGGATTTTATAGGATTAAACATTTCACTATCAAATAGACTGAATTAAAAGTAACTTTTTAGGTTCTTTATATTGTAAAGTACTTTTAGGTGGCACCATTTTCAGGGGCGGATTTAGGGATACGAAAATGCTGTTTTCATTTTTAGAACACTGGCATTTCAATGTAATTCCTTAAGGATAATTACTATAATCAGGCGGACCATGCCAAACGTCTCCTCTTTGACTCATGAAGTGGATAAATTTGGTCAATTAACAGAATATTATTTGTAATACGTATTCGATTGTATTATTTGGTAAAAATTATTCTTCGAGCGAGCCATAGTTCAACGGAAGCAGTTGGCGCAGAGGTTGTGCTTCGGACTTCAAGAGAGCTCGGTGGTTCGAGGCTCTGGTCGGCTGTTTCTGTTCCTCGGCAAGGCACTTTATCCACGTTGCCCTCTCCACCCATGAGTATAATTGGGAGGTACATGTAACGATTGCTCGATAATACACGGTACATTTCGAAAACAGCACAAATGTTTTTAACTTCATGTCTTTAGGAGAAGCCTAAAATGATTTTGTAAATAGGCCTAAGTGTATTAGGCCTGTACGGTACTTAAAAAATACGTTTATCGGCGCTATCTCAAACATTCATGTAACGATTGCTCGAATCTACTGTATTTAAATACAACGAGGTTCGTACATGTAATAATGGGAATGAATCATTAGAGCAATACAGATATGAATGTATAGTTACGAATAAATATATCTATTTATATAATAGTTATTTATATTTAGCGTTGTTTTATATAATGTTCAATTAGATATTAGAATACAATTTATTAAACATATTTGAAATTTATTTTCTAAAGTTTGCTAAAGATTGTATAGAAAGACGTTTTACAATACGGTATGCCATAAAACTTTAAAACTTTTAATGACGCAACATCCAGCATTTACAATTTAATTTTGGAAAAGCATTTACGTCATGGTTTACAATTTACAACATAAAATAGGAAGTTTTATTATGCATTTTATTCAATTATTATAGGCCTTATGTGTTCCATTTTTTGTGTAATTACATTATTCTATTTAGAACAACCATCACATAATCTATAGTTCACCCTCTTCATTATGTTAATGTTAATAATTAAAATTAACTATATTTTAAATATTCCTTTAAATGAATTTCTCTGAAGAAACATGGAATTTAAAAATAAGGTTATTTCAGTGTTTAAAGAAGGAAACGATGTTAAACACTTTTCACTATAGTTCACAACAGATATAATCTCATAAATGGTAACTGACTACATGGATATTCTTTTAAAATAGAGATTTTTTGTCCAAAAGAGAGCAATTACTGATTATAAAAATCAAAGAGGCCTACAGATACACCCCACAAATAATACTTTATCATGGAGAGGAAACTGCGGGAAACAGAAAAAGCTACACTGGTTTAAGTATTTACTAATCATTGTGTTTTTAATATTTATGACAGTTACTGCAACAAACGGGTTTTAAAATTTTCTTCAAATGGAACATTTCTTCAAGAAATTACAGCGCACGATGATGGTAAATATAGTGTTTCTACTGTTATTTTTTAACCCGCCTGTTGAGGCTCCCCAGTGCTACTATTAAATTCAACTTTTTCTTGTTCTTCTTGTTCCAGTTCGTGGCCCTGGCCGTCGTCGGCGTTTTCTTCTCTTGTTCTTCATTTTAGAAAAGACAAATTCTTAAAGCTAACAGGCAAAATACGAACACGAAATTGTATGCGCATTTTTCAAAAAAGTCTAAAAAATCCTCTTAACAGAAAATGTTTATTTTTACAACAATATTTAAATAAAGATTGATTATAACTAGAATATAAAGCTAAACGAGAAGTATAACAATCTACATTAGAAAAAGAAATCTGTATTTCGTTCAAACGATCTCAATAATATAATAACTTTTTTTGTCTATTAATTCATTGTGAAAATTCTAAAAGCTACACAAACATAGCAATTAATATCATTTATAGTTAGGAAATTAGACAACTAAATCGAATTTTAATACATATAATATCTTTACATTTTGAAATGTAGCATCAGTCATAATTGTGCGTTAAGTAATCTGACATTTATGTCACAATTATGATGTATTTGAATGTTTCGAAACGACAATTAGGCACTAACAAAAACAGTTTAATACTTGACAACATTACATTTACCAAACTACTCTTTTTGTAGTAGCTCCTTGTTACTTTTTGCTTTCAAACATTGATCAACATAACTCTGTTAGTGTATTTCTGTTTACTGTTTGATAATATTAACAATTGATAATTATAATATAATAAATAATTATGACGTATTTAATCTGATGTCCGGCGCTCAAAATATATACAAATTAATACTTCATCTGTTATAAAATATCAATAAATATTTTGCAAAAATTCTTAGACCTAGAATTTTCTTTACAAATGATTAATAAGCCCTTTTACAGTTTCGACTACGCATGTGCGTGACTAAGGTCAAAGCAACACAAACTTCAACCAACCAATCCCAATTCACGGTTCTGCATCTTTTGTATTATTTTATCTGGCGTCACCTTGGTAACGCACATGCGCAGTTGAAACCGTGAAGGGCTTATTCACGTTTTATTTTGTAGGGTCAAATCCGTGGCGTTCGAGTTTTAATATTCCTCATAGTTTGGCTATAATTGAATCTCGTCGAATGGTTTGTGTCGCTGACAGAGAGAACGGAAGAATACAGTGCTTTGATACCGACACTGGCGAGTTCGTCAAGGAAATACGAAAGAGAGAATTTGGAGGAGAGGTGTTCGCAATTGCATATGATAGTGTCTTAGGTATGACATTAAGTACAGTCGTCAGTGATTATGTTGTCTGGAACCATTGTGTTAATAATGGATGACGATGAGAATGATGGGAATGTTGATGATGATGATGATGATGATAATGAGAATGAGGTTAACGTTGATGAAATTGAGACGGATTTTGATGATGATGAAAACACCACTAGCGATATGACTATCAGATCATTGCAATTGTCGCCATCACTGATGGACGGGGTCGGCGGAGCGTTTTTTTGATCAAGGGGACGAGGTTAAATTATCCACAACTAGATGATGATGATGATGATGATGTTGATGATGATGATGATGATAATGATGATGATAATGAGATGATGATAATGAGAATGAGGTTAACGTTGATGAAATTGATGACGGATAATGATCATGATGAAAACACCACTAGCGATATGACTATCAGACCATTACAATTGTCGCCATCACTGATGGACAGGGTCGGCAGAGAGTTTTTTGATCAAGGGGATGAGGTTAAATTATCCACAACTAGATGATGATGATGATGATGATAATGATGATGATGATGACGATGATAATGCGAATGAGGTTAACGTTGATGAAATTGAGACGGATTTTGATGATGATGAAAACACCACTAGCGATATGACTATCAGACCATTGCAATTGTTGACATCACTGATGGACAGGGTCGGCGAATCGTTTTTGTATCAGAGGGACGAGGTTATATTATTCACCGCTACCCCACCCCGGGGGACGCATCCAGGTACAGGATATAATAAAAAAAGAGGATTCTCAGCATCATTAGAATTCGACAAGCAAAAAAAAAAACCCCAAAAACACATCGACCGTTAATTTGTACTATCCTGGTCCTTGAGGGAGTTTTCAGGGCCAAAATATTTACATTTACCATGTTTAAATGCTGTTTGTATTGCATTACGCGTCCCACTGAGTCATCACGGGGGTGGGGGAGGAGATGAGTCCCCTCCGTCCATGCTGATGGATGCTGCCGTGGTATCCTCATCCTCATTGTCGGACGTAAAATTTATCTTCTAGATGTTATATATGCTGTCAATGGGCAATCAGAGAGGATCCCAACTCAGGGCTACACGTTAGATGTATCAACAGGAGAAATACTTGAAACATGGGCACCACAACAGGTACGTCAAGTTCACTGCACAAGGAGCAAACATAACGACCCAAACGTGTTCAGACACAGATTTCCTACCTAACGCTTTTCTCTCTGGCGCAGTAAATACGACCATTTTAGCTAGCGTTAATAACTCCTTGTGGGGTAAGCTTTTGCTAATGCCAGGTTGGACACAATTATACACACAGTACATTACGCTAACGGTGAATATAAAAATGCCGAACTTGGAAAATCACTCTATTCGAAGGACAAAAGAAATAATTTTATTTTTACGTTTTTAATTTGCACATATTGTTAAAAAATGGCAAATACTTTTCAGAAGGAAAATTATAATAATATAAACGCACGTTTACGGAAAATGTTATGACAAACGAAGTTACAATGATTTGGTTTAACATATTTAGAGGCTCTCTGGGAATCGACAATACGCGGGAAAATAAAACTTCCTAGCAAGAAAGATTGTCAATAAATTTTGACAAACCAAAAATTAACTGACCTAATTGACAGTTTCAACCTAACTCGACGGAGGTCATCCTCAGAATGACGGCTCTGCTCAACGGTAGGTGACGGTCGCCTAACCACAGAGTCGTATACGCGACTCAGTATGTGGGCTCCTTCGTCTTGGTTCATTGTCTTCTCCTACGTTTAATCCACATCACAGGTCTAATGTATTTATCGTTTTCCGTGTCTATGACCTTATTAAAGTTCAAGTCTACGGTCAAAATCAAGATCGAGCAAAAGGTCAAATTCACGTTATCAGATTCTCGGAGTGCCCTCTAGTCTTCCTATGAGTCACTATCTAGGGAATCAATATATCTAAGTGAATTTCTACACCTACCACTCCAATCCCCCTCCGTATACGCCACTTATTGTAGAAACCATCAATTCCAAAATACTGTATTATATGCAAGGTCTGTTGTCATTTCTTTTTTTTTTGGTTTTTTTTTTCAACAGGGATTTCAGATGCCACATGACATCGCAGTTGGTCCTGACGGAAACTACGTATGTGTCGCTGACGTCATCGGTCGAAAAGTTTATAGGTTTCTACGCGAAGACAATAATATATAATAATGTCCGATAAACCAACTTAAGTGTATCTTATGTTTAGTGCTTTTAACTTTAATGTTGATTGTTGCCCTGTCTTTAAAGAGATGGCCTTTTGGCCTATTAATTTGTTATTATTACCATTATTATTGTTATTACGTGATATTTGTACAAATTGTTATTTAATAGGTACAGTGACCATGTAAATAAATACATTTTATGAATATAATGTTATTTTGGTGTATGTAAAATATAAGATTTTATTAATTAGTAGATTCCAACGATAGGGTTCCTGGACAAAACAAGAATCTATCGGCCTATATCTTTTCAAAACCAAATACAGTAGACATAATAGGCAAATCAGTCTACTAGGGTTGCATACGCTTCATAAACGTAATCGGCGTTATAAACACATGTACTAGTAAGCCTACGGTAGCAGCCTACTGTTAGCAAATTAGTAAATCAACATGGAAATAATATAATACATTTTTGAATATTTAATTATATATTTTTATAAATTTAAAACAGCTAAGAAGCCATATGTTTGCTCGACTTTTAAACTTACTGCATTTTCTAGTCATTGTGCTCTCCAATATACGGATCGAGGTTTCGAATACATGGGTGAGGTATCAAGTTTCCTAAAGAGGTTTTTAACACATTGAGATCGCTGATGGGTGGTGGGATCTCAAAAATATGTACAGATTTATTACCAAAATTTAATGTAAGAAAATAAAGACCATGCATGGCTGCTTGTTAATAATAATAAATGTTTCATCAGCGACACTACGAAGAGACACAAAATGTTACGCACGCGTACGAAAACGCGCGCCTACAAACACGCGCGCGTACAGAAAAGCGTGGCTACATACACGCGCACCTACAGAAACACGTAAAGGTCCAGGTTGTCTGCTGTACTGTTTACACTCGTTTCTAGTCTCTTCAGCACCCTTTCTTTACGAGCGCATAACAGATTGTGTCTCTTCTGATATGACTAACGATTTAGGCTGGTAATCTCGAACGTTAGTCCAGGACTAACCATCGAACAGCACTAGTTTATACTTAAACCTAGTTCCTCGGTAAACACAATTTAGAATGCTTTAGGGTTTATATCTGGACAAACTTTAGATACCCCGGAGAATACCATAGACAGTTACCGGTATTCCCAGATTAAATCTGAATTTAGTCCTGTATTAAAGCTAGTCCGCCTTCGAGAATATCAGCCTTAACGTTTTGCCAATGAACTGTTTCTTTTACTGCATAACGTAGCCTATGTTTATTGGATCTGAAATGTATACATTTTATGCTGTTAATAAATATTGCATCAAAGTATGTTTGGTGAAAAAAAAATGGCTCAATTAACTTTGTAACACATTTTTGAATTTACAGTGGATGTTCAGGTTCAGGTCGGCAAAGCCGACCTCCAAAAAAAAAACCCTCAAAAAGTAAGATTATTGTAGAAGTGGTTGTAGCAATAGAATGACAGAATAGGTCCAATACCGTGATTGAAAAATGTTTCTAAAGCTACGACCAATGCTTGCCGTATCGTTTGAAGTATAGACGACACGATAGAAAATTCACAACACGAAAGCAGAAGCCTTGTAAATTCAACTACATTGACGGTGGAATTGGACGGAGGAAACATTAGTTCTAAGTGGAATTTAATTACATAATATAAAATGGAATTTGGCTATTTGCAAACCTAGTGATTTCAGTAACTAATTTCTACCATGAAAATTGTCTGTTTAAGTCAGCGAACTTGTGATAATGCCTCCACCCTTTAGTAGCCAGTGATTCCACATTAAGTAACTTAAGAGAGGAAGAATAGGCCTATCGTATGAAGAATATTTTTTACCCAGCAACATTTTCAAGCTCGTTTCTGTACATTTTCAAAATTTCACTTAATCTCTTTGATAAACCTGAATGCCAAACTACATCCGCATACCTAAGAACAGGTCTTATACCAAGCTAGGCTTTGCTATAAATGAGTTTTATAAGAAATATCAAAAGAAAAACAACCAAGGAAACAAGTACTCACACCTCCATGAGTACCAACTCTGTACTAAAAGTTAGATCTCATTGTTTCGAACTTTATTTTGACTGCTGTATACAGTTAGTAAGCATTGTAACAGTATAGGCATTACTTAATTTAACCTACCTCACTTAATTCAGCGACATAGTTTCATAACATTACAATATCCCAGTATATGCATCGTTATTTCTATACCGTATACGGTACACATTCTAATAACTCATAAAGTGAAAATATAACGTCCAACAAAAGACGAAATAAAAAGCATAGCTTAATGCCTAAAGCAATGAAAACGGGAAAATATCTCACCGTGTAACTTTGAAGAAACCATGAATTCTATAATTGACCAGGTGCGAGAATTGTTGGAATTGTTAGCATTATCAGTTCGGTAGACCAAAGACAAACAATTAAAAATCAATTGCACTAACAAGAACAACATTAACAAGATGTGTCCTGTATCTATCCAACTGACAAGGCCCATCGACCAACCTACCAATGGATGAATGACATAAATAATGAGAAACTGCCTGTGAAATACGAAACCGATAGTACTATCCGATCTCCAGCATGTTCTTGAATATTATATATTGAGGTACCGACCATAACCGACCACCTGATTGTATGTCAGAAAGGTCCACTAATCAACTTCAAGTCAAAAAGTATAATGTATACTCCAAACAATGAGATACACGCCATAGTGACAGGATTCAATATTTCGACATAAATTATTTTCCTGATGATGGTATAATTTATATCAAAATATAGAATACTGTCACGATGGCGTGTATCTCATTGCTTGAAGTATGCATTATACTTTCCTAATTATTGTCTTATGATAAAAGTATTAGGCCTATATTTTGGGTGCACGGCATATAAAATGGGTAGCACGGTACTTTGTTGCTGCATTCACGATTACCCCTTGTTCACACCATCAAAATTGAGACTTTCAATGGCATAATGTTATCTATTCATTGAGTATTCAGCACATAGGGTTAATTTGAAAATAAAACTTAAACGGTGACCCGCATTGTATCACCTTTCAGTAGTCATTTTCAGAGCGCGCGCGCTGCTCCTGTCTGATAAACGTCAACCAAGTGTCGTCGGTAGGTTTTTCTCACTCTGGTGTCAGAAAACCTCTTCTATCAGATAAGGCTTTGATGAAGGACAATGAATTGATCGACCCGATGTCTCACTGAAAAGGGTGGAAGGGGCAAATTTTGAAAAATTTTTCGAGGAAAATTGGTATAAAAATACCTATTAACAATGTGAGCAGAAAGGTATGAAGGACATGTTCTCTAGAAGAATCGGGCAGTGGAAGACATAAAATGTTTTTTTTCGGACGAAAATCTTCCGTTTGTGAAATAGGCACTGTGAGGTATCTTGAAGTATATAGGACTGCTTTCGTTAACAATTATGACCAAAAATCTAAAATTCAAATTATACAAGCGAATTTGGATTTAGAAAGTTGATGAAACGCGCTAAAGAAACCTTGACGGAGAAGAAGGAAATTGGCTTAAAGGATGAAAAAAGTTTCCGTTAGAGATAGCACGCAACAGACAGAACGGAAATCACCCGGGACATTTTTGGTCCCATGAAGAGAAATAATAAAAAAGATAAAAATGAAATTTTATTTTTATGTATGACATGATGGCTTTTGAGTGTGAAAATTTGTAGAAACCGACGTAGGTAAGTGTTTTAGAAATCGAGTGTCCAATTACAACCATTGTTTTGCGCACCAGTAAAAGTGAATTTGTTACCGTCGAATTGGGGCTGCTGGATCACCCTGAGCACCAGCTCTCATCCTCTCTCCAAGCTGAATATTCACTGGACTGACAAAACGAAGTACAGAGATGTTTTAAAGGATAAAATGCATTTTCTATCAAATGAAGTTAGAAAATATTCTTCTTTTTAAATAGCAGGAGTGTAGTATCGGCGAAGTTGTGCTGAATCCCCATAAGATTTTGACAAGCCAAAAAAAAAAACAACAAAACAATAACAATACCACGCCCCACTCCCCGCCCAAAAGAAAACAAAACAAAAAAACAAACATGTTAACATACCTGCATACCTGATGTTTTACTACTTTTATCTGACATTCTGGTTCTTTTTAGGACAAGAGGGGAGGGTGCTCACATTTCCTCTGAGTTGGGGCGCTCGTGACCTCAATTTTCATATTTATATACTTCTTCCTCCGAAGGGGATGCTCGAGAACCCTAACCAGCACCCTGGCCCTGTATAAGCCACTAAACATTTTAATATACAACGATAAATAGCCTAGATAACAGCGGATTATATCTGGGTCTATGGTTTATTCTCCTTATCCGACAAGACTTGTTCTACCACTGAAGTGCAAGCCGACCACAAACCTGTGGCAGTGTTTGACTATGGATCGGCACCCCTGTTCGGCAATTCGACGCGGCTGCTCATATATAAGTAACATTCGAATTGATATTTCCTAGCGTTTATATTGCATAGATGAAAGCATGGAGGGAACATATCATGATGATGATCAATGATCAATGCCGAAAAAGGTAAAGTTCATCATGTATTAGCACTGATAACAAGAAAAACACAAACGACACATCTCTAAAACAAAATTTTATTGATAATACATTATCCTTATATCCTAAACTTAAATTATAATATGTACGAAAACTGTTTTACTCTCTTAACGTAAGAGAATGAGGATCCACTTTTTGTGAAGAGGCCTGAGGGACCACTCCAAAAAGAGTGAAATTCACTCAAATAGACTGAATATTTACTCCACAGGAGTGAAATTACTATTTTCACAAAATCCACATGAGTGGATTTGGAGTGCAGATAATTCATTCTTGTAAGAGTGGTCCCTCATATCACTCTCACTCTTTTAAATTCACTCCAAAAGAATGAAGTTTCACTCTTTTACATGAAGAGAGTAGTGTCATCAGTAAAATAACTTAATTCAAGAGCCATAACGTGGTGGTGCAATTAGGCAAATAAGTCCGCCCACCAGATAATAAGTTTTACCCACCAGATAATAAGTTGCGGTCGTCAGGTAAGTGACGACCAACAGATAATTATGTTAATATTCCTCGCAATCTATCTCTGTAACCGTTTTAATTGGTGTTTAATATACGAATGCATTACCCTATTCATTAATAATAGGACGTTTTCGCAACTTCAAGTTATAATAACGGAAGTAGATATGTCACACGTTTTTGGAAGTTAATACATGTGCTCAAAATACTGTATATACAATATTCTGCTTACGAATAGAACACGGTGTTAAATTCAAAATAATTCATGACGTATCCGTTTCCCTTATATTATGAAAAATTGCAAAAGCTCTCTCTTATATTGGCTAAAAGATCCACTGATTAACCATTGAATACGAGTAAGATGCAGGGGCGGATTTAAGGGTGGGGACGGCTCCCCACTTTCGGAAAGTAAAGTATATCAATTTTATTAACAATGTCTATAAAACGTAAATATTCTGGAAGAATTGATCTCTTAAGACGCCCCTGAGGCCATTTCCGGACATCTAAAGACCAACATTTCCCGGGGGAGCATGCCCGGACCCTCTAAAACATTCAGTCTCTACTGCCCCCCTCTTCCGGCTCCCTTTACCAAAAGTTTGCATCCGCCCCTGAGATGCATGCGAAAAATGACAACAGTGAGCTCATTGATTCCATAATGTCAGGTAGGCTTACTCACATTGCTATTATAATATTGTCATAAATAAAATCTCTGTTTTTTATATATACATTATAATTTCTGATTTACAATTGTAAATTGCACTTTGTAATGTTTAAATTACAAACTAATATCTCTTTAAAAAACTACAGTTACAACTATTGTATTTACATATTCCACATATCGACTTGTTTGTTCAGCGTGGCTTATTTTGGTATCTGTAACTATATGAAACGCCAAAGGACATTTTCTAGACTAGTTGAAGATACGTTAAATGCCATTTTGGCGTTCCATATAAAATGATGTAGCCTATTACATGCGTAGACCTATTAGAAGACTTCTGAAAGAAGAATTGACGATTTGATTTTATAGACATTAATTTGGTGCTTCAATGATGTCAATATTTGTTAAAATATTGAACTGGTTATCACAAGCTACTATACTGCCAACCTTCTCATTTACACATCCCTCGGTCTGAAATGTGATTGTAAATTAGAATGTTTGTACATGAGAAGGTTAAAAGAACTGAGAAAAATAAGGCTTGCAAAACATTTATTTGTGTTTAATTTGTTATCTTGGAAGTTTTAATGTTGTTCGAATGAAGGTGAAGGAAAATTCAACAACAAAAGAAATACCATCGATAAATTATCAGATTACATAACTGACGTAATTTGTTTGCAAAATAGAAGGTGTGTAAATGAGAAGTTTGTAAATGGTCAACTGTTACCTTGAATAGGCCTGGATATAATTCGATAACTCGAACTTCGTCATAAAGAATTCTATCATTGTAATAAGAAAGTTTATCGTGTGACATGCCTTAATACCTCATGGCATGCGCAGAGTTCCAAAGTTGGAAAACCAGAAATCATGGAGATTTTGTCGTCCAGTTTTTAACTGCTTTTGGGTACTATGTGGGCATCTAAAAGTGAAATCGTATAAACCACAATGCTTTGATGATTTGTTATAAACAATAGTGGTTTACTATTAAGTGTTACTATATTTAGTTCAATTGTAAACTTTCAAATCACCTCTTAGAGTCCAAATAGATGAAAAATACACTGCGTATTTTTGCATTTACACTTTAAATTTACTAAAAAATGCTGGAGATGATAATGAAAAATTAAAATTACTGGAGAAAACTGGGTATTTCTTGGAGCCCAGGAGATTATGTGAAATTCCTGGACACTCCAGACAAATCCTGGAGACTTTAGAGCCCTGCATTCGAGTTAGAAGAAATGTGTCATTATGGCACAGAAGAGAGACGAGAGAGCACAACAAATGGTAACAGATATACAGACACTGTGACCAGGATAAAGATCTCAACAAAGTGTCGCTGAGACGTCCTCTCTAAGGCCGTGTTTCCGCAGGAATTTCAGATTATCCGTTAAATATATCATCCAATCAAATCTATTATAAAGGCAACTACGCAAACTCAGTGTAGTCCATAATGCATTGTTTCTTCTTAATCACTAACCACTGACTTCTGATGAATTTCTTGTGATTTTTTTAGTCGCGTGGTACCGCGGTTAACGGATATTTTTTTCCGTTAGAGTAGGTTAAACCATGGAGGAAGAAAAATGGTTAAACATCCTGCTGCAATAGAATAATCTTTATCGCGATAATTTATCGGATGTTTTTCCTGCGGAAACAGGGCCGTAGAGAATATGTGGCAAGGTTCTTGAGCAAATCATCCAATGTTCAGATCTAAGAACTTATAATAAATCTAATACGTTAACACACACGACTCATATGTTGGTACCATATACTTTATGTTAATATACGCGTCCTGTCCACCACGTCGCTCCAGAAGCTCTAGCGTAGTATTCACCATATCACCGACGTTACACCCCTTCCACTGGTCATACTCGATACCGTCGCCTAGGTTGTTGTTAGTGTTCTTGAATAGGTTCATGACTGGTAAAAGCTGTCGATAGTACGGGATGAGAGCCTCACCAGCCATCTCATGACTCATAACCACGTCCTGTATCACTTTCAAAGTGGCGCAGATAATATCTTTGTTCTTCGTCATCAGAGCTTTCTTCAGGGGTAGGATCAGCTGAGGTATCACAGGTAAGACCTTGTAGCCTCCATGAGTTAGCATGTCGTGGATGCCTTGTCGGGCTAGGAACTTGTACGGGTGTTGCGTTTCTGATAATCCGTCAAAAAAGAGGGGTAGGTAATGGTGAAAATCGAGCTTTTCTATCTCCACCTGAAATAAATTAGATTCAATAGAATGTAATACAAAAATAGGGAGGTTTCGCAATCTCACGAAATACGAACGGCAGGGGCGGGTTTAAGAGAAGGTCCGGTCCGGCTCCCCCTTTCTGAAAGTAAAATAGGCCTATTTCAGAATTAGGCCTATTAACATTTTCTCTAGAACGAAAATATTCAGCAGACAAGAAGTGATCCCTTAACACGCCCATGAGACCATTTTCGGACATCTAAAGACCAAAATTTACCAGGGGAACATGCAAGTTGACACTCTAACGTCCCCCTTTTCCAAAAGTCTGCATCTGCCCCTAAACGGAAACGGATACTTCATAAATTCTTGTAACGTTTTGAAATGAACACCTAAATACAGTATCTATCACAGTTGATTGGTAGTTTATTACGATCAGGTACCTTACTCATAATTAGAACACTTTCACAAATTTACGAAATACGAAAACGAAAACGTCATAAATTTTTGTAACGTTTGACCAGTAACACCTTGAATATCTGTCACAGCTGGTGAATATTTTAAGACGGTCATCAACGATTCGTAGGTGGAAATTAGATACATTTTTGAATAAGTTTAACACCTTTCAAAAATGGAAATATGACGTATCCTTTTTCGTTTTTGTATTTTGTAAAGCTGCGAAACCTCACTATTGAACAACTTACAAATTCGAAAGCGTGACGTGGCTATTTCCGTTATCATGTTTCGTAAAGTAGCGAAACCTACTAAATATTAGTGTTTTAAATATGGATTTGCAGTTGTAGGTCTATTTACCACAGTTGATCAGTGTTTTACAACGATCATAAACTATTTGATTATATAGTAGAGAAGTTAATATATTTTGAATTTTAACGACATACAAAAATGACAACAATTTTCATAAATTTACGGAAAAAGTCCTGGCAGCCAGGATGCGAAGAAAATCCCGTAAATTTTACTGGAATTTATCATTTTGTACTGTAAATTTTACGGACATTTTACTGTTATACGATTAATTTTACGGTAAATTCCTGTAAAATTTACGGAAAAGCCCTATTAGTCAGGATGCCAAGACTAAAATACCGTAAACAGGTAAATTCCCGTAAAATTGACGGGATTTTCTTGGCATCCTGGCTGCAAGGACTTTTCTCGTTTTTTTACAGTGCATTTTTTTACAGTGTGTTGTTTCTATTATCGTATTTCGTAATGTTGCGAAAACTCCATAATAAATGTTTTAATACGTATTTGCAGTTGTAGACCAGCATGGCAATCATCTGACTCTGTTACGAATGCAACTATAGGCCTAATGAAAATAATTGTTGTAATCATAATAAATGTATGTAATATGACGCACTTGTGACAAATGGATTTGATCGACATGACCTCAGAACCATCATTTTCTTGTAGCTTGGTTTTTAGACGATTCAAGAGAGGGTTGTGGATCCGGTGCTATCAAATTAGGCCTACTAGAAATGATTTATCTGAAAACAAGATTTCCCCATCATACCTCCCTTCCATGATCGTGTATATGATTAAAATACAATTAATTTCTTTCTTATTGAGATTCCCCTTCTGCTGGTTTATTATGGTATGTTCAGTTGCAACAAAGAGATAAATATTCCAATACAATTAATAATATGGTCCTTTACTCCAATGTTATACAATAGGTCTATGGTTATACCAAAGAAAATTAGCTATCCACCAGTCGCCGGATGAATGATTGAACAATCCGGACGCGATTGTAAAACCATGCAGATATAAAATATATGTAGCTGGTAAAAAGTCGTATTCACCTTTAAGGTAAAGAAAAAAAGCCCAATTTTAAATATGTACAGAATGTTGTCATGCTATTACAACTGTCAGCCTTTATGGAAATGTTAATTATTTGTTAGCAGAAAAGCAAAATTGGTTTATACGATTATTATTTTAACTTACCTGCCAAGCAACTTTAATGGTAGCATTGTGGATAATGCTCACTGGGAAATCTCCTCTATCGTAGAAATAACGGAACCCTGAAGGTGGAGCGGGGTTCTCCCTGTACGCTCCCGCCGTCGGAGGCGGGCGAACCTTTTTGCAGCCTTTTGATCTAACAGTAAAAGCTTGAGCCATACATTGTTCGTCTTTTAATCGCTTAGTAGCCATTCCTTGATTCGCATACGGCATAATCGCTCTTGTAGACATGTTTTAACAGCGTGTATCAGTGAACACAAAATTAAAATAATTTATGCGGATATATTTTAACCGTAGAGTCTCCACTTAAACAGCCAGTGACATTATATTTTTGTACACGCTCTGTTTTGTTGATCGTTAATTCCAAATACAACAATTTAGTATTTTGCCAGTTGTCCTGGGAACCGGCGCATTATGAATGCCTGAATAATTTGTGTATAAGGGAAAATTTGTCACAACCGAGTGCACAATTGTAATTATTGGTTTTCGCGGTTGATACAATTTCCCAAAGGCAAACTATATTCATGAAATAATCCTCCGTGAAACATGTTACGCAATCGCGATATTGTAAACCCTTTATTTTCGCGATCCAAAATGTTATTCGTTCGCGACTTTTGAGCTAAAACTTCAATCGCGAAAGCGATCAAAACCCGATGAGTTATTATAGGACGTATAAGGCCGCACATTTTACGATGTTTTTTGTAAGGGAAATACATTGTTCCCTTTTATAATTAGACGTATGGAGAACATAGTAGAAGCTACATTTCGTTACCACGAAGAGAAAAACTAACACCCTAGTATATTTACGCGCCTTTCTAAACGCGGGAGTAACAGGTTGTACCTCTTCATATATCATTGACGATTTTCACCCGATGCTCACCTTAGTGGGGCGAGGGTAAACAGAGATACTGAAAAAAGAGAAAATTAGTTTCGGAAAAAAATGTTTATAAAATCGCAAAAATAAAGTTTTGCAAAAATAAAATGTTTACTGAGTCTGAGAATCTTAATGTCACCATTGATATCAAACCATAAACAAGATATTTTTATAGAATAATCCGTAATTAGATACACCTGTTTAGTTCCCTAGAGACCGGTGATTACGTCGCATATAAGCAATCGTTTCTTTTGATGACGATTTTACTTACGTACGCAAATGCTTTAATTGGATGATTAAATCATGGTATAAGAAATCTTCCATGATTCAATATCCAAAGTTAATTAGGACAATCGTAATAAATCACAATGTGAAGATTCTTTGATTGTAATTTCACTGACGAATCCGAGCAGGTATGTAGGTCTCTACCACTGGATTAATGTACATTATTGTTTAAAGTCGAGACGAACGCGCACAGCTACATCATCAATTAAACGCACAGATAACACTTCAGTGCACTTCTTCAACACTGGGTGATCAATTAATGCATATATAGAGTTATCTTCTGTTAAGTCAAAACAATAGGTGGCGTCCTTTGTTTCTAGCAATAACGAAAAATGCGGTCAAACGAAGGGCGTTAGCCTATGCGAAGCGTTGCTATTATTGTCTCTAACTTACAGTGGTGTGTCTTGATACTTTTGAGATGTTACATTGGTACCGTAGTCGAATACAGATGTGTTAACTAATATCTTGTAAGCTTTCATGTTATTAGTATATCCTCATGTTAGGCTAAATTATTAGTTTAAATTGTCTCATTGCAAAATGCCTATTCTGTTACATACGATTACAAAATCATAACAAAATTATCGTCATTATGAAAACAAAGAGCGCCACCTATTGTTTTCTATTGTTGTGACGTAAGCAGTGTTATTCTCTGTGTGTCGGAGTTAATGCGGATTCACACCAACATAGATTTCGGATCGGAACTAACGATCCGGAAAAAACCCAACATTGGATCGATGTTGAACAGAGCCGCGTACTGGACGTGAACCTACGGTAACCCAAAAGTGCCACGCACATTATAATATAAATACAATTTCACAATTGCGGAGTTCTTGTGCGAGGGGCTTTTGAAGTTGTTGCGGAGTTCTTTAATTGTGCGGGGTCTGTTTGAATTTGTTGCGCAGTTCTTTAATTGTGCGCGAGGTGCTTTTGAATTTATTTCATGCCCAAGAGAACGTTTTCGTTTCATGTTACCATTTTTACTGGTAGTACAGTTTCTGCGGGTTCTTAGTATTATGGTGAGTACGCTCTGTAACAATTGTATGCTGTATACGTTTCTGTCTGTACGTTGTACGTTTCTGTGAGTGCGTAGTACGTGAATACGTTGTATGTTTTTGAAAACTCTGTTTCTGTGAGACGGTACGATGTAGGTTTTTTGTGAGTACGCTATACGTTTCTTTACGTTGTACCGTACGTTTATACGAGTACGTTTGTAAGTGTGAACGCTTCCTAAAACGACTGTTGATGGAGGAGTGATGTCAGTGCAGGACACCAAGAATGTTTATTTACTATCTACATTGCTGTTTATTAAAACGATGTATAGATAATAATAATAAACAACCAAAATTTTAGTTTTATTTAAAACGCCTACAAGAAGAGTAGGAAGGTAAACATTTTAAAAGATATTCCACAAATTAAATAACCAAATTATGCCTAACAAAGCGTTTTTACAGTCAAATTTTTACAAATCTCACTTGGGCCAGCGACGACCCTAGTCTGTGCAGTACACCACTATTATTCAAATTTACATAAATTAAAACATAAGATAAATTACATTGATTTGTATACAAAGTGACATTTATTCTCCGTATGCTTTCTACACAAATAATTATTCATTACATTAATCGAATTATGATAAATAAAACCTCTGATAACATAAAATACTTTCATAAAATATGGAGAATACGGTACGAGCCAGGGCATTCATACGAAATACATGTACAGTATGTAAAGGAGGCTGCACTGTGTATTGTCAAAATAACAGGGTGGCAATACTACAGTATAGCGCTGTATGGGAGAAAAATAGTGGATTGCCAATAAAACCCGAAACCTAATCACAAAAATATCAGGTTGGTGTCCGGCGGGGATAGTTTCCTATTCAGCAAATTACATCTTTATTGTAAAGCGCCTAGAGAGATTGTCGATCTTAGGCGATATATAAATGTTTATTATTATTATTATTAAAAAAACACTTTAAAATACAGACAAGATTAACTTTTTATAACAGTAGAGCAGTATAGACATATAATAAAACATAGAACACTCCATGGACTAAACAATAGCTTAGCACCTGAAGACTGAGGTACTATAGAAACTGTATTAATTTCAGGGTTCATACATTTGATTTCAATCTAAATTCCAGGACATTTCCAGGACATTCCAGGTCAAAAATTTAAAATTT
>JAOTQE010059716.1:0-18923 GCA_025631205.1 Nesometra sesokonis | reverse complement strand
CATAAAATAATTAAATTAAAATTTATCTTCATTCATTAAAATTCTTTTGGTTGGTGTTTGAGAAGAGCTTTTCGAACATTTTAAATATTTAAAATATCGTGATCTGTCTTATCTAAACAACACGCAATTTTCTGACACTATTTTGGCAATGACATATATATTTTCTACTAGATAAGAAAAATAGTTTAGATTGTCTGAAGAACATGATGGTCAAAGATTTTGCAACTTATTTTTTAATGAAACCTCTACAAGCGATTAGTATAAATCACGAATTAAAGGGTTAAAGAAATCTTCTAGAATGGCGCTTGAAAAATTAAATCTTCAGTTATAATTTGACAATAAGAAGCGATTACTTTATTCCCAATGCATTTGACTCTCGGTAACTCGAACACATGAAAACTTGAACATCTCCGTGGGCCGAACATTTTTCTTTTCCTCGGTCCCCTGAACCTTCAAACCCTTTTCAGGAAGACTTAAAAACTCGAACATCTATGAAGGCCGAATTTTACTAAGTCCCGTGAAAGTTCAAGTGATAAAAGAGGCGTGATCAATATCAAGAAACAAGTTACTCCTTCATGAATATTAGGAGGTGTCAAAAAATTTTAAGGATAATAATATTATATACATTCTATTATTAAATGTTAATGCAATTTGATCAATTGTTTTTATTTTAATATTTATTCTTGTTTGTATATTTCAACATATTTTTATTTACTTATTTTTAATAAGTAAATATTTTTTTAATTAATATTATTTGATTGATTTTATGCAAAATTTTAATGTTGGACACCATATTTTAATCTCTTTGAGCTGTCCCTTTCATCATGTATTTTACTTTGCATCTGTATATTTTTATCTGTATTATGATGAATAAATCTGAAATGAATTGAATTGAATTTAAAATGAATTGAATTGAATTTACATATACAAACATGATAAATACAAGGTAAAGAAAGTCCAAACTGGTGGAAACCTATGGTAGATGGTTAACCCAAAAACAGACGTAAAAAACAAATTAAGATCTACAATTGCAACATCTACAAGAAGCTAACAAACTGCATGCATTATCAACATTGGAATTATTTATAGGATAATATAATTATATAGTATAAGTATTAAAAGAGTGTAATAGACAAATGCTGATCATTTCACACCAGTATCAATGACGAAAGCAACCCCTTTTCATGAAAAGTATCATCGTTTTTTAAGATTAATGATCGACTGGAAAACGGGCTTTAATTATGCACTGTCATCCCAACTTTATATTTTCAAAAATAGTGTGTCAGAAAAAAACATAATTTTCATCATTTATAAAAAAGATGAAAAGTAATTAATACTATTCAATTTAAATATAGTGAACTGTATTTTCAAAATAAACCAATTGTTTGTACTTTGGTGAAAGAAAAATGAAGATAAAAAAATGCTGTATTTGTAGGCCGTATTGTAGAATAATGTTAAAATACAGATTTTCGTAAATCTTTTATACGATCTCCTAGCAAGCCCATGATGGACATTTTTGCTTGGGACAACAGATTCTACCCAGAATACTGGTATTGGGGACTCGTAAATTTCAAGGTTACTCCTTTCAAAGCCGTATAGTAAACTCTAGAAATGATTTTCACTATGAAACTAGAAATTTTTCGCTAGATAATACAATAAAGTTAAACCCACACTAAATTGCACATGTCAAAATTTTACATCTTAAAATTAATTCATTAAAAAATGTTAATTAATTATGAAGCCTTATGACACCTAAGGCAGTCAATCGGTTAAATAATTTTAACGCCTACCTGTATAAGATATTCAGAATCATTATAAGTGCATAGACGGAATACGTTCTTCTTTTTGGTGTAGTCATAAGCAATATCCACAATTGCCGACTTAATACTAATTGGATGTTCTTCTAGGCTAACTGGATTCTGCAGGGATTAAACAGATTACGATATGCAATTAGTAATAGTAATTAAAACAGTAACGAGAAATCAATCGGTATGCATGAACAAACCCGGTGTATAAATAGATGGAATATGTTAATTTGGAATAATATTACATTATCGCAGAGTTATAAATACTATAAGCTATTTTTAGTAAATATATGGCTCATTAAATTTAAAGCATAATGAAAAGAATTAATGTACAATTTATAAGGTATCACATAAAAATGATGATAGTGATGATAAAATCAATTTTGATCTAATGAGATTGATAATGTAAATCAATATGATGATAACAGTGACAATGATGACGAAGATGGTAATAATGATGATGGAGGTGGTGGTGGTATTGGCGATGATGATGATGATGGTGGTGGTAGTGACAAAGATAATGATGATGATGATTATGGTGATGGTGATGATGAAGATGACGATGATGATGAAGATGATGGATGATGATGTTGTTGAAGATGACGATGATGATGAAGATGATGATGTTGAAGATTACGGATGATGACGACAATGACATGATGATGGTGGTGGTGGTGGTTGTGATGGTGGTGATGATGGTAGTGATGGTGGTGATGACGACGATGACAATGACGATGCTGATGATTTTTTTGGCTAAAAAAATCAGCAACCTTTAGCCATTTTGGCTAAAAAAAAATTACACTAGCATGAGCAGTTTCACTAGATAATGGTGACAGCAACGGTAATGAAATGACAATGACAATGACAATATGGGGACCCTATTCAGAGACTTCAAGGGTTATCCTCAAAAAATCTGTACAGTTATTTTTGTTTTTAACTTGCATATTATACTTTTTTTTCACTTGGTAAAGGTGACAGTTGTGTGACACATATATGTACTATACCTTATGCCGTTTGCAACATATGTGTGTACATACTACTGGACAGCATTAAAAAAATATATATTTACATATATATATATATATATATAAATTAATAACTTACCAAGTTAATTTCCCTTCTTTCTTTTAATAAATACAATGCATGGCCTTTTAATACTCCCCATACTAATTTCCAAGATCTGTCTGTAGCTCTCTGAAAAAATAAAAATACCTCAGTAAATGAAATAGTAATGATTTCCTTTATTTTTCTTTTCAGGTATACACAACACAAGATATCTTAAAATTTTGGGCTGTTTACTTACTACAAATATGTATACATAGAATTAAGGAAAGGACAAGAACAAAATATTGATAAAAGGGACATTGTGGTCCTGAGCACAATCACAATGATGTATAAATATGTATATATGGGTCCTAATCACTCCCTTCAGAAGAAAAACCTAATATACCAGAGGAAAACAGGGGCGGATCCAGGACCTATCGAAAGGGGGGGGGGGTGCACTCTTCCAGTCTGGGTGAGCGTGGTTGCCAATATTTTCCAAATGAGCAAAAAAAGGGGGAATTTTGACAGTGTTTTTGGTTTTTTCTGGTAAATGTTTTATCCGGTGCACCTAATATAAGGGGGGGGGGGGGAGGGACACAACTACATTTTGACGATAATAATAACTGTCAGATTAGAAGAACTTAAGCCAATTATTCCATCACAACAAGAATAAAAAAGGGTGTTTTTTGCTTCTCAAATACTTCAAGTACACCCCTGTAATACATATTCTAATTAATGAGATACACACTATCCTGTTAAGACTCAATATTTCAACATTAATTAAGTTATCATAAGGAATGATGTTTAAGTGAATAGGTACTTTCATATATGAATAAGCATACTCTTTACTTACCCTACCATCCTTGGATTCAACTTTAATCTGTAATGGTCCTTCCTTTATTACATCCGCAAGTTCTTGATTTGTAACCCCTACCCTAGAGGAGGCCGCTTCCGTAACTCTAGGAGTGCCCTCTCCAAAGAACTCCTTTAATTTCCTGATACTAGGAGTTCGCCTTTGTACAGGTTTCCTTTTAGAAAGTAAACAAAATCAATATTATCAGGAATTTTTAAAAAATAGTTTGCAAGCTTAAAGAGTATTCTTGCCTGTTGGTGTTTGGTGTATCCTCGCCAAAAATCTCCTTTCAAGAAGTCGCATTTAAACAGAGTTCCTGCTTATAAAGCAAAACAATGACAGGAATAATTCCGAAATTAGCTTGCCAACTCTAACAGCATTAATTTTTTGTTTGATATGCCTTCATCAAAAAATCTCCATTAATTTCGAAATTCCTGTTAGTTTTTTCTCATATAGACAGTTTTTTTGACAGGAAAAGAAAATAGAGAAATGTTCTAAAATCAATTTGCAAGTTAAAACGATATTCACGTCTTTACTCTTTGATGTACCCTTGCCAAAAGACTATTTTCTGATCCTTACCATTCCATAGTTTCTTGTTTGTAAAGGAAAATAATTACAGGAATTTTCTAAAATTAGTTTGCGCATTCAATTGATACTTCATGATGTGTTAGCTCTGTTCGTCTTTGAATGGGATTCTGTTTCCAACTGATAACAATATAAACAAGATTTTCTAAAATTAGTATTGAGTTGAAAAGATATTCAAAGTTTTGACTTGCTCAGTTTGAGACAGGTTTGTGAATAACAACCAAATACACAAATACAGTAAAGTAGGTTTTTGAAAGGATTTACACTTTTTGTCGCTTTTGATATTGTTACAACAAATACTAAACATTCCATAAAGTTTATTACCCTTTTTAGAATAACTTCTAATAATTTAACCGAAACACAGAAAATTTGAGTTATTTTTTTTTTGGAAAAGTGGTTCTACTATTATGACAAAGTCACAGTTGGTTTAACTACCACAGCCTTTTATACTATTTTTATTTCATGTCCCATTTAACATCGGCTTTTCTTACCACTTACATAAGCTTTAGGGAAAATGTCATCTTCTAGTTACTACAGTAATCAATTACTATTAAGTCTAGTGAAGTTACTTCAGTAATTCAATGCTTATATATTTTCTTTGCTGACTGAATTAGCACACATGGTTACATGTTGATACAGTTGAACCTCCCGTAAGTGAACACCCTCGGGTGCAGGAAAAGTGTCCGCTTATGGGAGGTATGCGCTTAGAAGAATTCCGGCCGATAGAGGGCTAAAGTTGTAAACGTCCGTACATCTCACATTTCATGGCATTCTCAACAGAAATGGCCTCTTAATTTCTAGACACCGCATTCAATATTTTATTACATATGGTTTATCATTTCTTAAAGATTGGTTCAGTAATTGATTCTCCGCCATGAAGATTTTGTACAGAAATTTGTATTCGTTTTACCGAAAAAAATCACAAAATTTTCCAAGATGTCCGCTTATGGGAGGTAACTTAACAATACAAAAATATAAATTTGAAGACAAAAAGTGTTACGGGAGGTGCCGCTTACGGGAGGTACGAATTGCACTGATTAGATAGGAAGAACAAACGGGTCTTTGAATTAGTGTCCGTTATGGGAGGTGTCCGCTTACAGGAGGTGTCCGCACACGGAGGTTCAACTGTATATTGTTTTCAATAATTCTTATTTAGCTTCTGAACTTATACTGCTGTAACTGAATTACTGCAGTAGGATAACATTAACAGGGCCCCTAATACTGCTGTAACTGAATTACTGCAGTAACTGCAGTAGGATAACATTGACATGGTCCCTAATACTGTTGTAACTGAATTACTGCAGTAATTGCAGCAGGATAATTTTAACATGATCCCTAATACTGTTGTAACTGAATTACTGCAGTTCTCTAGCTAAGTTACTTTATGAGGATTATGAAGTGGCACTTTTCGGATAAGCTTAGAACAAAAAGTAAAAAAAAACTTACACATGGGAAAATATATGGTGTGCAACCAGGTTTGAACACCAGAATTGCGAGTTAAAAGGGAAGCATTTAACCACCAAGCCACAGTGTCACAATAATACACATAATATTTCAACTTACTGATTTTCTTGAGGTGGTGTTTTAGATTCAACGAAATCCTCATCTAATGACTGTAAAGAAGTTAAACTTGTGGTATCAGGCTGTTGTTTTGTGCCCTCAAATGTTGCCTTCAGGAATGATGTTCGTCGATTTGCTCTTTGCTTTGATTCTACCACTGAAAATAAAACAATTTAAGTAAAAAATCTGCAAGCAGTATACATCAATATGCTGACAAAAATAACGCTCATATAATCCATACATTCTAAACATATGGTGTAATAATATATTAAAAATCTATAGTAAACCTATACATGTTTATAAATAAAAACAGATTTTCCATTCTTGTAATCATCTGCAAATTACATGGGTGGATCCAGCATTGTGATTTGGAGGGGGGGGGGCTTAAACCCCCGATTTAGGTTTAGAAAAAAAAATTCCCTTGCAATTACAGCTGTGACCTTTACTCGAGAAATTCCTATGAAGAGCTGCTGTGAATCTATTTTTATTTGTCATTGCCAAAACCAGAAACAATATTTAGTTCAATCTCGGGAGGGGGGGGGGGGGGGTTAAGCCTGTTGAGCCCCCTCACCAAAATCCGCCACTGCATTTAGAAATCTGTTTCTCTCCAAGATCTACCCATAGCCCCTTCTCACTCCATAGCAAAATCACTTACCAATTTACAAAAAAAGAATTAAAATATTATTATCCAGGAGTTGCATATCTATGTTACTGACACTGTCTGCTATGCCGATGTACTAGAGTAAAAAGTATACTACACGGAATGGGAGTCAGGACAAACTAAAGCCTATACTCTGTAAACATTGCCAACAAGCGTAATTAATCTGATTCCTAGCCAACAATTCAGAAAAATTGCAACAACTTTGCCAGTCTATCGGCGACGGAATGCAGCAGGAAATAGGGCAATTATCAATCCAAATTAAAATTTAGCATGCGTGGTACACTGATAGGGATGTCGTAGTTGTAAACATGTCTGAGAATTTCAATAAAAATTGTGATCATCTTCATTTAAAGATGCTTGTCGGCAAGTTTACAGAAGACACAGGTAAAAATGTCAGAATGTGTGTTAGGGTCTGCAACCGAGGTTGGATACTGTGGGTTAAAGATGGGGGGGAGGTGATAACTGTGAAGTCTCGTCACAAAAATGAGTCACATGGTAGGATAATCTAAAATTGAGTTAATGATACATTCTAATAGAGGATAATATAATCTATAATCTACACTTTAAATAACATTCATTGGGAAGTAGATCCAAAGATGAGAGCATTTGGAGATTTCATGTATGGACACATGACTTTGAGAAAATCGCCCATAAAACAATAAAAAATTAAAAAAAAAAACTACTGCATCTCAAATCTCGGAAAATCTGCATGAAAGACACTTCCATGCATGAAAAGTAACCTAGAAATTATATTATAATGAAACATAATAATTTAGTACTCATAATTGATCAAACTAAATTTCTTTAAGAATTTGACTGCAGACATATTTTGGAGATTATCTCAATTTGACCTGACCTACGATGCGACTCACTTTGTGGTGAGACCTCACAATTACTGAAGCTAAATACTGGGGTGATCATACATAATATAATATAATGGTTGTTGTAACATTAGAATGTTACTAATGAAACGAACTTGCTAATTACATAGATATGTATTTTTTTGTCATGTGTATTACTGACGATAAGGCCTAAGATGACTGCGTGCCAAAGCTAAACCTTGTTTTAAATTGGGGTCGATAGATTGGAAATTTTTTTTAGACATATTTTCTGAAATATCATATTTTTAACTCTTGTAGTCCTCGTATAACTACACATTTCTTATAATTTTCAAAATTCACAATTTTCAGGATTTTATATTTGTAGCCGATAGGCTAATCTGCTCTTGATAAACAAATGTTTGGATACCGCTATACGAGCAGTTCAAAATATTAATACCTCAATCACCCTGGAGCGAATCCAAGGACATTGCACAATGAATAGCCTACTGACCAATGAAGACAATGGAGTGCAAGGGGTGAAAATGACACTAATCTCATTAAATATACTGAGATATCCAAACGTCAGTTTATAAAGGGCTTGATGGACTAATAGGAAACAAAATGAATCATGTGAAACACTATGCTCCCCACTATGTTGAAAGTTCACAGTAGACAAACAAACAGACAGACAGATGGAGGGACAGGATAAAAACAATATGCCAAATGGGGGCATAAAAACCGACCACAATTTGTTAAATTTTTAGGCTGGTCGAGTTTTGGCAACACAAATATTTCTTTAGGCCTAACATGATACAGTACATATTAAAAACAACATGATTATAATATACTAAATTCATGGAGTTGGATATTTTTTTAATTATCAATACACCATTGAAGTAATTTTATTATGTAAGAATGAAAATAAAACAATCATAAAGAAATTACTATCCTTATTAATCAATACATTAAATGAAAATAATATTATTAGGCCCCAGCTACCGATATTGTATACATATTTGCAATAGTCAACACACCATATAGATATTCATTAATTCACTTATCATTGTCCAGTCAAAAATTTATAGAAAATAATAAAACAAACTGAAATTTGAAGCATAATCAACAGCTTAAAAAGAAAAAAGATATTTTGCACACATGTACTGGTACTAGAAAAATATAAAAAAATACCATAACAAATTTAAAGAGAAGGGTGACGACAATTTAAAAAATAGATAATTATTAGTGTCAGTAACATTTGAATTTCAAAGAGGTAAATTTATACACTGCATTAAAAAGGACATTTTGTGTCTACAGGTTCTTTTAAGAAAAAGGAAAAAAGAAAAATTCTTAAAATGGACACACTCGATGTTTTCAATAGTGTGGCATATTTGAATACCTAGGGTACCCATTATTCTCAAAACCAGCATATTAACATTTTAATTTCCATTACATAAACTCATTTTGTAGTGGACATATAGAAGAAAGATCAGGTTTATTATTTTCACTCTTTTAGCTGACATTCGATTGAAGAAAAAGTTTTCATTACAGTATGTCTTTATATTATGATAGAGGGAAGCAGACAGATAGCAAAACCAAAACAATTTGTTGATGTAAAAATATTTATATACATAATGTTTAACAATTTTTGTAGGTAAAGGTAGAGTCAACATAGCTAATTAAATCCCTCTAAAAACAACAGTGTCTAATGCTGAACTAAATACATTATAAGACATTCAATCTACTCTTTTTCTATGTTTAAATTATGATATTGACAAAAGATGTCAGCACACAGATAGTAAAACAATTTGTAGATTTCAATTTAATTATCTATATAAAGTTCATTGTAGAAAGAGTTGCAAGGGTTGACATGACTAAATAATTAACTAAGCTGAAATAAATATATTTACAAGATGTTCAATCTATCTCTTTATTCTAAGTCTATGACCCAAACAAAAGAGGGCAGCAGACAGATAATACTTGAATGCACAACAAAAATTAAAACAAACCTTTTGTTTCACTAGAATCGTATGTGCCTTGTATTGCAAAAGTAAAATGGAAAAACAAAATTAATATTGGCAACTGAAAAAATTACTCAAAGAAAAAAAACTTTGAATCATTTGAAAAAAAAACATTTAAACAGAACCACAACAAGCATGGAGAAAGTGAACAATAACAGAAGGAAATAATATTGTAATGATCCATAAAAGCAAACACTAGAAATAATAATGTAGAAAGCGCTAAACCGTGCTATTGGAATAAAGAACTAAAATAAGAAAACTAAACATTTGTTAGCACCCGTTTCATTTTTGTTAGCACCCTTTCAGAAGACACCACATAAGTCTAATAAAAATGCTCACCATATATTAGTCCCTTATAGATTTCCTTTTGTCAAATTAGATTCACTTATTTATGTTTAAAAAATATAATGTATACAAAGGGTAATTTTGCAGAAATTTAAAATAATTTATTATCTGATTTGGAGCAAGTAGTATTATTACCATTTTGAAATATTAAAATTGTTGTTATTTTATACATGTTCATAATGACCTTTGTAAAGATCACATTACCATTAAGATTTGGACAATTTTTTATTTATATTTTTAGATTTCTGTATATTTTTTTTGTATAATTTGTAGATTCTACACAATAATTTTTTCCCAATAATATAAACAATATTGTGATTATATTCTTGTAGAATATGACAGTTTATTATTAAACTTCAAACTAGCAACCTATGAAATGCCATGCCTGACATAAATGGAATACAGTATTTGTTTCTAATAAACCACAATACCAAAACTATTATCTGTTTATCTTCCACGGACACCAATGTGTATGATTGTTGAACTCTAAATGTGTTATTTGATTTACAGATGAATATGTATGAATGGATGCAACAGACATGCACTATTACAATATACAAGTCATTGAGCCCAAGTATCATCGTTAACTTTTCCCCAACAAGCATGCCTGTACAACGAAGAGCAACCTCTACAATGAGATGTTTTAGAATGCAAGCTACCGGCAACAGTCACTGAGAAAGGTTATAAAAGCACAGCAACTCCTGGTGAAAAAAAAGAATAACCACAAAAGAAAGACCGTGAGGTCAAAGTTACTTCGTCTGGCCAGCCGAGGGGTCAGAGTTTGTATCCATGATGTCTTTTCTCGGGGTAATTTTTCTGTACTTTGCATCCCTAAAAATGTAATGAAATAATCAATTTGAAACTAGAAGCTGAAACATGGAATATTTTACACAAGTTAGTTCACAATAATAAGCTGGTTTGCATATTAAATTTATTGCTACGGCTACAGGTCTGGTATTGGATACTACCTATATAATGGTTAGTGTCCGTAGATAGGACAATCATAACCTCAACTTCCTCCTTGCAAATACTGCGTCCATTACCATACCTCTAGCGACTTTGTACTTTTTTCGCACAATTGTTGAATTTTCAAATGTACAGTCACTTTCACAAACTGACCACCGGAAAACAAAGGCCTATTGTTTTCAGTCTCAGAATCATTAATCCAAGGGAAGTTGGTGGTCTTTAAACTGAACTGTCCAGAACCCAAAACAAAATATACTGTCTTCCTCTTTTTCCTCATTCAAATGATGATACCAGAATATTTTGATGAAGGCGGGTGTTCCTCCATGGTTCCATAAGATTTTTGATATAGTGTTGTTGGTACTTGCAAACGTTGGTTTCTTTCCCTTTCTAGATCTGAACAGTTTTAGTAAATGTTGTCACTGATCTGACCACCAGGCCAGATATCCCTCTCTACAATACCAAACTTGGTAAACAAGTGACGGTGGCAACAATTATGGTCTGTTCTCAGTCTGAATATTCTTACTTTGTCCGAGACATTTTAATAGGTAGAAAAATATAGATGGATGAAGGGTGGACAGTTCTAGTTGATTTGACTGTACATTATTTACAATACAGTTAAACTTGCCTAAGTCAAATTATCTCTAAGTCAAATTTATTTTTCATGCCAAATTGATGTTTAACTTACAATCGTTTAGTCAAATGTATTGTCAATGCCACTTTGGCTTCGACTTAGGCAAGGTTGACAATACATGCTTATTACAACAGTATTCATATTTGTGAAAGAACAAGGCTTTGCAAGCCATTGTGCAATAGGTTAAAAATTCACTTAATGTTTTTTTTATCAATTTTATGCTAATTTTTAATAAATTACCTATGGAGAATAGAGCTCACAGAAATTAACATAAGGTAAAATAATGCATTAAGGAATAAAACATGTGTACTACAGTACTTTATGATTGCGTAATAATGTCCAAACATAACACCTACTGTACTCTACTGTACATTGAAAACGTTGTTCACTTCACCGTATTAATTTAATTTGTGTTCATAAAGAATTAAGATTGGTTAAAATGAAATATAAATTCTAAATTACTTCAAAATAATATTTAATAATTAGTAAAATTTCAGGTCAATAAACAATAAATTATAATATAAAGTAAATCTGAAGAACCGTGCAAAAGTAAATATTGAGTGAATTATTTATTTAAACCCATAACTGTTTATATATCGAACCATCCATGTAGTGTAATATTAACATTTAATATTCAAAGTACTTTGCTAGTGTAAAGTGCAAATGTTAACCACTCTAAATATACCAGATTAACTTTCAGCCAATAAGATGCATGTATACATTCAATGAGAATGCCTGTATATGCCAGCCAATGAAAATGCCTGTATGTGGCAGCCAATGGAAGTGCCTGTATTATATCAGCCAATAAGAATGATTGTAATTAATAAAGTTAACAAATTATTTATAAGCAATACAATTTAATGACCATATAATTTATATGTAATAGAAAGATTATAATGTAAATGATGTTTATATTAAATTTACTGGAAAAAGAAATGATATTATAAATCAAGCATTAGGAGTTAAGGTAACAATTATAAACATGTACTTTAATACTTTATTATTAATGGATATAATTTAAAGGTTTATGTTTTGAAAGTAAACAATATGACTTCAAAACATGAAAATAAGAGGAAAGGTAAAACTAAATTAAATTATATTTTATAAAAATACTACTAATTTGTGAAGGCAAACTTATTAACCTTGTTTAGTAAATGTCTTCGAAAATAGAAATTACATCTAAATTTACAATCTATAAGAGTAAAATTAAATAATATTTAGAATAAACTAAATTGATTGTTAATTAAAAATTCAAATTTAAAATTGTCACCTATTATAAACATCTTCTAACATTTAAATTAATATTAATTCTCATTTAAATTAGAAAATTTTGTAAAATTATTTTCTTTTTCATTAAAAACTTTAAAAAAATATTTTAGTGTTCCCAAACCATGATTGTTAATGCATACAGTACTGTTTGATTTTGCAACTTATCTATTTTTAGTATTTAAATGTAAATCATCACGTTGTGCTATGCGCAATAAAATTTAAATTATCAATTAACAATTTGATACCATTGTAATATTTTATTTTGCACCAGTATTAAATCCTATCAATAGAAAATTAATATTGTTATATTCCCAATCTTTATTTGCTAATATGAAACTCATATTAAAAGTAGTTTTAATAATAATATAATATTTGTAATGTTTAGTTAAAAATATTAAAGTTATGTTAATATTATGCAATTGTTACGTTTTGCATAATATTATAATAAGCATGTTATGTTAATTATATGCAAAGCAGGCAGTTTATTCATGCATAAGTAAAAGCTTATGGCATCGGCAATGTGCAAGATAAAATGCCTGAAAGTATGGGGTAAATCTAACACACCAAGACTACCAGAACGTCGTCTACCAAGCAGAAAGTGGAAGGGTCTGCGTAAGGAACGTGGTGTGGCGGGCTCAGACTCTAGGCTCTCGCAAGAATCGTACTTAGAGTGCGCACGTCTAAACAATTCTACGAAACATAGAAGAAAAAAAGTTTGGTAAAGTAGATTTGATTACGACAATAATACAATCCAAATACTAGTACTGTACATAATACACCTAAGAAAAAAATGATGTAATATTTAATATCTTCAAGTGTAGAAGTATATGACAAATTAATTAATGAAAAAAAAAACAAGAAAACATTGGAAAATTGTTATAACCAACTACAGGCTATTGTAGTTGGTTATAACAATTTTCCAATGTTATAACCAACTACAGGCTATTGTAGACACTAGAAACAATAACAAATTATTTTTTTTTTTAAATTGTACAAATAATATGTGAGGTCTCACCACAAAACGAGTCGCACCGTAGGTATGATCAAATTAAGATATCAACAAAATAGGTTTGAAGTCAAATTTTTGAAAAATTTAGTTTTAATCAATTATGAGTACTATGGTACTTATATTTCATTATAATATACTTTTTATTTCAGTTTTCATGCAGAAATATGTACTTCATGCAGATTTTCTAAGATTACAGTCTTTTAATTGTTTATTTTGATTTCTTTTTGGGCCATTTTCTCAAAACTGTGATTTTATACATGAAACTTCAAATGCTTATATCTTTGGATCTTCTTATCCAATGAATGTCACTTAAAGTTTAGATTACAGCTTAAAGTGTGCTCTATTAGACGGTACCAATAACTCAATTTTGGATTTTCCTACCATGAAACTCATTTTGTGGTTAGAGCCAATATATAATATTAGACATTAAAACGATTAGGAACAATGACTCAATTTGTGCAATCTACAGTAAAGGAAAACCACAAAATCACAATTGTATTATTTTTACAAAACAGACAAAGGGAGGGATTACAGCAGATTTTAATTTAGAGTTAGTTCCTATACTATAAACATCAGATTGGGAAAAAAAGGTGAATTTATTTGGTTTTTGTTTGTTAATTTTGCATTCAGAAATTCATCTTTGGTAAAAACACTAGATGAATCTATACCTCACTTTAAGACATCAAAATCTGGGATACCAAATTCTGATTAAAATGTAAAAATCTCCCAAAAATCAACATTACTAAACAATACAAATATTGTACAATATTAAAAATATGGTGATGATAAAATGACCCATCAGATTGAGAATATTTAGAAATGATTATTTTGTTTGTCTATACTTACGCTGTTTCCTTTGTTGCGTGGTTAAAGGAACATACTCATCCAAATCATTTTGCGTTTCCGACTGTGGATTTTGTGTTTCAGTTGGTTGCTTTGGTGATTCAATTTGTCGCTTTGGTTTCGCTATATATGTACTTCGTTGCTGCCTCGTGTTGCCTTGCTGCTCACCACGAGCATATGCAGCTGCCTTCCATCCTTGCGTTAAGTTTCGATGGTTTACTCTTTCTAAACTTTTACTACGATGACGATCACGTAACCACTGTTCGTGCTGTCGCTCACGTTCTTGACTTCGTTCTCGAATCCTCATGCGTCCTCTATCATTGCGATTAAAAGGTGACGGAGTATTTTCCAATTCATCGCGAAAAGAATCACGTTTACTAGAGGTTGATGATGTATTACTAATTTTCCGTACACTTTCATTGTCTAATTCAGTTTTATCATCAAAAGATTTTGACCAGCCGGAATCTGACTTTAATTGTCCTCGTTTTTCAAATACTTGTCTTCTCTCGGCAACGGACTGGAAGTTACGATCATCTTCTGATTGTATTCGCCGCCGTCGATTATCTCGAACATCCCTAACATTCCTTTTATCTACAGGTTTGCTTCTGTTTCGGTCACCGTTTATATGGACCGGTTCTGCATTAAACACTCCTTCAGCATCATTCGCTTCTCTATCTATATTCTGTGCACTCCTTTGTTTTTCATTAATATTACCGTCAGAATGCGACACAATCATACCTAATCCCTGCCAGTTTGTATTATCATCTCTATCAACAGACATTTCTCGATATACATGCTTGTTGTATTCATCTTGTCTCAAGTAATCATTAAATTCATTGTTTTTTAAATTTTCAGGGGCATATGTAGTAATTGCCATATTGTCATTGTGTCGGTAGTCCCTAGATTCTAAATAATGTCCCCTCCGTCTCTCAGAATGATCTGTAAATCTGTCCCTTTTACTAACGGGCGGTGACCTTCTTATCCTATTCTGAGAAGACCAAGGTGTTTGTATACCATCATCTGGGCCATGCCTCAATTCAGTTTGAGATGGCATGTTTCGAGTAGACTGGCTACTAACTGAATGTCCATAGTTTTTATTAACATGAGGTATTGGTATCGTGGGCTCTATACTTGTTGGACTGACCACATGTGCGGGTGTTGCACGATACACTGGTAGATTTGGGTCAGTAACTGCTGCCAGGGATAACCCTCTATCACCCCTTTTTAATTCATCGTGATGCCTTGGCTTATTTCCAGATGAGCCAACCGAACCACTACTACTATTTGAGGGTGAAGTGTCCCTTTTTAAAGATAAAAGTCCATTCTTTTGAAACAACCTCTCAACAGAGCCCATAAGCTCTAGAGAGTTTCGCTGCAGTTGTTGAGTATCGAATGGAAGTGGAGACGAGGTCTGTACACTACGCCTATCGTTAGCCGCTTTCAACATTGTCGTTTCGCTATTATTATTATTGGAACCAGCACTTTTATCATATACATTTGTTCTCTGTATAGGTGTAGATGTCTTAAAAGATTTAGGAGGATGATGCCTTAATTTAAAATCAGTTCCTTTTTGATCTGATTGAATCGGGGAAATATAAGGGGGTAAACGAGTCTCTATTGATTCCGGGGCTTCATTAGGCTCATTAGTAAAAACATGCGTTTTTGTGGTTTTCTTGGAATCTGGGTTGACTGGAATTGATGTGTAAGCTGATGACGGATATGCAACTTGTAAAATGTCTTCATTCTTTGGAACCACAAGCAGTTTAATTGTATCCGAACTGAAAGACATGAAAAAAACAATTTTTTAAATTATGCTAGCAATACACAATATTATATGTGCAGTACTAGTTTCATTGTATACAACATACAAGACATGAAAAACAAAAACAACATGGCAAAATGTGCATCAGACCTTGAATTTTGCCTCTGATTTTACTTAATTTTGACAGGAATTAAGCAATTGGTTTGGGAAATTCTGCCAAAATTTAAAAATAATTTTAAAATACCTAGTACAAAGTAAGTTACCTGTAACCGAGACATAGTCCATTATAAATACTTAAGGAATTCTACAAGGTAAAGTAGTACAGTAATATTTCACAATTGGATCTATATTGTTTTTTGTATTAAATGACTTGTTAATAAAAAGGCAGTAAGGCCAAGATGGCCTTTAACTAAACCGCACATTTTCAAGGGCATCTCAGAACCTGGTAGGCACCACATTGCCGCAATCAAATTCAAAGCCTGGTGCATTCTACACCCCATAGGGTCATGTCAGTTAAAGGAGAACACAGGAAGTAGCAGTGACAGAAGGGCAATTCCTCCGACAGGGAGGGTACCCCCGACAGGGAGAACATCCTCTCTCACCGTAGCACCACCACTATGCCAAGGAGCTCAAATGCATGTTTTTAACATACTTGATATTCAATGCCTACTCATGCTGATGGCACACCGTGTGTGGAGACCGTGTGCTTTACACTGACATTTTGCAATGCATTAGGTATGGGTGTAGACACAATGTTATAAATAGAACGTGCAAACACTTAAAAATGTGGAACTGTTGCTAAATAAATTTTCCTAGTGCATGCAAAGTGTGATGGTGAAGTTCATAATCTCCACAGGCAAGCCAATAGCACAAAGTAGCTATTAAACATCAAACTTCTTAAAAAGCTTCTACTGCACCATCTGTGTACGACATTCCACCGCACACGTGGCTACTGCCATGCGGTGGCATGAGTCACTGTTTGCATCCACCGTTGGCTTACAGTATTGTATAGGCCTATAATAACATGTATATATCTATGTATGTGTATGTGTGTATCTATGTCGTATATAGGGTATGTAAAAATTTACATAACATACTACCATACTATTTAATTTTAATATAACAAGAAAATGTATAAATTTTAATATAGAAAGCATAATTAATAACAACGAATAATTTATATATTTTTTAATTAATTATTTTTTTTTTTTATTACTGTTATCATTTATATTTTTAATGTTATTATATTTGTTATATATTTACTGATTTTTCAGGAGGGCATGCTAAAGGCACCTGTTTACTTTTGCCCATTTTGCCTGTCCTTTTTCATTTTCATTGTCAATTCCCTTTACCATAAAAAGAAGGTATTAATCTCAAATATTTAATTAACTTAAGTATACAATGTTACAAGTCATTATTTTTTTTTTATTACCACATGTATGATATGATATTGATTTTGAAATTAACAGAAACAGAAACATGTGTGGCTGTCTTTACCGATGCACCATCCCAGCTTCTCAAATAAAAACAAAAATATTTGAAGCACAAGAATAATAATAAGATATAAATTCTAAATGAAATAAAAACCAGGTGAGAGATCCTCTATTCTTCCAAAAACAACCACTCCATAGAATTTTCAATTTTGTTCACTTTTCCAAACCATTTGGGTCAGTACAAAATTTACCTATGCATATTGGTTTTATTAGTTTGAAACTGGTGATCTTTAGACTTCCTGGCTGTTTTTCCAGTGAGTTAACTGTATTTCTTTATCTTTTAAAAAAATTTCCCTTTTTTAAAACAAATATTAATTGTCGTCATTATCATCTATTCTTCATTGTTCCTTGCTATCAATGTCTATTGTGTTTAAATCATCGATGACAACAACTTTAATTTACTAATTACTTGATAGGTGTGATGTTTTACCTCTTATCTTGTCTATATTTGCATCCAAACCAATTTTGCTTTGTATAGCACTAGGAGTGCATTTGTATTACGATAACTTTCTGTATTTATCATAAATGTTTACATTGATCTGGCCTGTCATTAAACAATTGTTTATTTTAGTTTGCATCTTATGTAGTTTTACAAAAAAATGTATACAAAGTTATATATAAAAAAACTAAATTACTGCAGTAACTGCAGCTGCATAATTTTGACATGATCTCTAAGTGTTTTTAAAAATATAATTTGGCAAAACCCTGAACTGAGCTTATAAAGCCTAGTTCGCACTGGACTTATTTTGGTAAAACTAACCCTCACCAGTTAGCTTGACCAGAAAAAGTCCCGTGCGGACAGACTAGAAAATTAGACTCCGTAAAACTAACCCTGTCTGCTGGTTAGTTTTCCAAAGTGAAATCTGCTCAGTAAAACCTGCCGAGCAAGTTTACCCGACCTGGAAAGTCCAATGCGGACAGTGCAACTCGAGTAAACATACCAGGTCTTGTTATAGAATGGCCTTGATTGGTCACTTTGGCAATTCTCAAGTTGTGCCATTGATTACATTTTTTTACAGGTTTTACCACAGCTTATGGTAAAACTAACCATAAAAAATAATCCAAGTGTGAACAAGAGCAACAATTAAAATTTGAAGTGTTACCAATCGTCTTGGTAATACTTTTTTTCTTTTTTAAATCCAGTGTAATTGCGGCTTAAGTGGAAGCAGTTGGCGCAGCGGTGGCGTTTCGGGCTTCCAATCACGAGGTCAGTGGTTCGAGACTCACTCTGGTCGACTGTTTGTGTTCCTAGGCAAGA
>JAOTQE010059715.1:0-31467 GCA_025631205.1 Nesometra sesokonis | reverse complement strand
CATATATATATATTCTTGTGCGAACACCCCTATAACGCAAAATAACTCAAAGACCCCTTTGTTCTTCCCATCTAATCAGTGCATTTGGTACCTCTCGTAAGCGGACCCTTACCGTAAGCAGACGCGGAAACGTTTTGTCTTAAAATATATATATTTTTATATGTTAATTTACCTCCCATAAGCGGACATCTTTGAAAATTTAGTACAACGAAAATTCTGAATAAAACATCCTTATACTGTAATGGCTGAGAATCATATTACTGAAACAATCTTAAAAATGATAAGCAATATTTAATAAATATTGAAGAATGCGGTGTCTAGAAATTTGAAAGGCCAAGTTGTGTTGAAAAGGTCGTGAAATGTGAGACATAAGGATGTCTCCTTGCCAGACTCGAACCTAAAGGTTCCAAAGACCCATTGAGGAACCTAAAAAGTTATGAAAACCCATTGACGAACCTAAAAGGTTATGAATACACATTGACGAACATAAAAGGTTCTGAAGACCCATTGACGAACCTAAACGGTTATGAAGACCCATTGACGAACCTAAAATGTTCTTTAGAGATATATACGAACCTAAAAGGTTCTGAAGACCCATTGACGAACCTAAAAGGTTATGAAGACCCATGACAAACCTATAATGTTCTGAAAGCCCATTGACGAACCTAAAAGGTTATGAAGACCCATTGATGAACCTAAAAGGTTCTGTAGAGACATATACGAACCTAAAAGGTTCTGAAGACCCATTGACGAACCTAAAAAGTTATGAAGATCCATTGACGAACCTAAAAGGTTAGGAAGACCTATTGACGAACCTAAAAGGTTATAAATACCCATTGACGGACCAAAAAGGTTCTGAAGACCCATTGACGAGCCTAAAAGGTTCTGTAGAGACATATACGAACCTTAAAGGTTCTGAAGACCCATTGACGAACCTAAAAGGTTATGAAGATCGTGAAATGTGAGACATAAGGATGTCTCCATAAGTTTAAAACTTTGGACAACTATCGGCCGAAATTCTCGTAAGGGGACACTTTTCCCGAACCCAAAGGTGTCCGCTTACGGGAGGTCCAACTGCATTTTTTTTATTTTTTCTACTTCTAAACGGGAGCTTGCTCGAGCAAGCTACACCACCTTCCCAACGCCAATGAACCACCAAAAAAAAGTGTTCTTGGTTTTGATAGATTCTCTTGCCAGACTCGAACCTAAAGGTTCCGAAGACCCATTGAGGAACCTAAAAAGTTATGAAAACCCATTGACGAACCTAAAAGGTTATGAATACACATTGACGAACATAAAAGGTTCTGAAGACCCATTGACGAACCTAAACGGTTATGAAGACCCATTGACGAACCTAAAATGTTCTTTAGAGATATATACGAACCTAAAAGGTTCTGAAGACCCATTGACGAACCTAAAAGGTTATGAAGACCCATGACAAACCTATAATGTTCTGAAAGCCCATTGACGAACCTAAAAGGTTATGAAGACCCATTGATGAACCTAAAAGGTTCTGTAGAGACATATACGAACCTAAAAGGTTCTGAAGACCCATTGACGAACCTAAAAAGTTATGAAGATCCATTGACGAACCTAAAAGGTTAGGAAGACCTATTGACGAACCTAAAAGGTTATAAATACCCATTGACGGACCAAAAAGGTTCTGAAGACCCATTGACGAGCCTAAAAGGTTCTGTAGAGACATATACGAACCTTAAAGGTTCTGAAGACCCATTGACGAACCTAAAAGGTTATGAAGACCCATTTGATGAACCTTGAAGAATGTTGAGTGAATTATCAACACTCTAAATCCACTCTTGTGGAGTGGATTTTTTGGAAAAGAGTGAGTCATTTCAATCGATTAGAGTGAAGTTCATTCTTTATTGAGTGGTCCCTCAGGTCACTCCTGAGTGAATTTTCACTATCTTACGTTAACAGAGTAATGACATGTCTATATTCATGGTGTAACATCACTAAGACCGTAGGTACATCATGCTTTTTTCCAAAGAAAATGTGATAGGCCAGTCTAGATTGACCATTAGGGAATTTTGCTCAGAGCAAAGTTTTTTTTCACAATGTGCGTCAAATTTTCAGTGTCAAAGTGTCTCCCGTGGTGCTGAGCAAAAAAAAAAAAAATGTTTCATTCAAGTCTAAATGGGAAGTGGCGGATTTACAAAAATGTCACTGTTGTTTTTAAACTTCAGTACAACAAAAATGATTTCACCGTATAGAAAAAAATTATGAGTTTTTCATGAGCATTTTGAGGAAAACAGTTAACCACTTCAAATGGAGAGTGGCTCAACAAAGCCTTTTCTTATTTTAACAACATGGATGTGTGATGACTTCTACAGAAATTGTAGGATGTATGTTTAGTAATAACATTTTTAATCATCGTGAAGCATAGTTAATGAAGCATTAATGAGGACAGATACAATGAGATTACAATGGCCAAATAAAAACAAAAAAACATGACTAGCTGAATCAGCGACAATGTCTCCGTTAAGCAATACCTAATATTTCAGAGTGACGCCTCAAAGAGACGAAGCTGCTACGCGTGCGCACAAAAAGAGGCGAGTAGAAATACAACCTGTGAACGCTCCTCCTATTGCTTGATCACTACACGCGAGCGTTATGCGTCTCTTTACGCGCCTTTCAGGACGCGCGCAATAACAGTTTATGGTTGTCAATGATTACTTACACAATTTAAGAGCCAGTATTGGTCTTCCTTCTACATCACCATGATCTAAAACCACAGGGAACCCATCCTCAAGTACATGTAAAACAGACGAAGGTTTGTAATCGTTGAAAAAATCTGGATGTTTCTCTTTCAGTTCGTAGTACTTTACCAATGTCTTGAAAGATCTGTCTACATCAAATTTCTTAGCCCGTAAAAATCTTAAAATAAACTTGTCATCTCTGCGAAAATTGATATCTGTCCGATCCTTCATTTTGGATTTGATTTTGGCTAGGGCTGCTTCCCTGACACGCGGTGTCTCTCCAAGTTCTTTCTCAGCCTTCGACGCAAGTACCCTCCCTAACGTCCATTTGTAAGGCGCATTCACGTTAGCCATTTCTAAAATATTCAGAGTTTACAATAACAGTACGACTACAATCTGAAAACCAAAATAATAAAAATTATGGTATGACAAAAGCACTGCCTAATTTAATGTTTAATTCATGATTATTACAAAACTGTGAGCCATAGTAAAAACAACGTCACAGGTTCGAAGCCCGCTCGCGCCATGGTTCTGGTGGTGGAAGTCTAATTGGATAAGGACTATAAACCGTACGCCCAGTGTACACAAATAGCTCATATGCACTATAAATAACCCAATACATATTTTGAGGCTATGAATAAATGAATAAATGCATGAATGAATGAATGAATGAATGAATGAATGAATAAATGAATGAATAAATGAATGAATGAAAGAATGAATGAATGAATGAATGAATAAATGAATGCATAATGAATGTATGAATGAATGGATGTATGAATGAATGAATGAATGAATGTATGAATGTATGTATGTATAAATGTATGAATAAATGAATGAATGAATGAATGAATGAATGAATGAGTGAGTGAGTGAGTGAGTGAGTGAATGAATGAATGAATGAATGAATGAATGAATGAATTAATGAATGAAAGAAGGATCGGAAGGAGGAAGGAACGAAGGAAGGAAGGAACGAAGGAAGGATAAAAGGACAGAAGGAAAGAACGAACGAATGAATGAATGAATGAATGAATGAGTGAGTGAATGAATGAATGAATAAATGAATGAATGAATGAAAGAAAGGAAGGAAGGAAGGGATGAATGAATGAATGAATGAATGAATGAATGAATGAATGAATGAATGAAGACCTGATTTTGAAGATTTTGACACAGACAACACAGGTTGGTGTGCTGTAGGCAATAGTCTTATTATATTGTATATTGTACTAGGAGTTGCCAATTCACCTCATGATAATCCTCATGATTATCATCTTTGGTATCATTCGACCCAGTTGCCGTTTGCAATCTATAAGATTTTTGTTAACACAGCGTTTGATAACAAATTATTGTATTCACACTCTATTCTGTCACTAAGACACTACAATCCCTTGAAAGTCTAAAATAACGATCACCTATAACCTATATTACGAGACAATATCTTCCATGTACTGCAACACACTAATATTCATCTTATATTCAAGTTAAACTTAACGTAAATAAAATGAATAATTTCACAATAATTTAATTAAACATTACCTTATTAATTATTTGTAATATCGTCAAGTTTATTTATCCTCGATTCTTCTCCGATTATTCAATTTTCTTTAACCACTCAATCGTGGCCGACACAAAATCACAAAGGTATTAAAGGAATTAAGACAATACTATAAAAATTGTCAGAGCAGGCCTATAGCATATAGGCTATTATTAATCTAAAGATTATTTCATTATTAAGTAAACCAGAAGGCCCATCAATCGCCAACTTGGAATATTCCATAATCGGTAAACACTAGTAAAAATGGCGAACTTGATAGCTATTTAAATAAACACATGGAAAATAGTAGGCATACATGTTAATATGAATTTATTAATTTATAATAGTACGATAACATAATTAAGACATTTTTTTGTTAATAGTTTTAATTTTTTGAAACATTTTGGTGTGCAAAACCCCCTATGCATTATTGCAATACGGTTGTTTAACTTAAAGTTGATAGGAACAAAGTCCAAATACCGTGATAAATGACCGATAAACTCATACGCAAAATAGCATAGATAACCATGGAGATACATTCTATCTGCACGTGTGTTAACCAACAGTGACGTTATAATTTATTAAACAAAAGACCATCAGAGACCATCGGATTAAATTGAGAATCCTCACTTATCAGGGAGCACTACAGTGAAATTCACTGTTCCCTGGTCTCAGCTAACATTGTTAATCTACGCTGCCCAGAAAGTCACTGAGTGACCGCACCAATCTACTTGTTACATAACTTTTTTATGACTATAAACTACGAATTGAACTCAAAGTTCAAAATATTTTTTATATAGTATGTTGCGTATGAATTATTTTAAAGCAGTGATAAAAAACAGCAAAAGCTAAATAAATATTAACACAAATATTAAGTTTACATAAACCTTATTATTATGCATTTTTTCAATTCCATACAAGAAACTAAACACAATTTTGAAAGATCCTATTATTTACGAATAATTATCGAATCCATAAGTTCATAAATATTGCAGATGTGTCCGTATCTGCCTCCGGACATCAATGAGTTAACATCAGTGGTTCTTTGGACAACCTACGCAAGCACGAGCTGGGTCTGATGAACGCCCGGCCCCTTGTTTTCAATTTTTGAGTGCGCTTATTAAAAATGGACAGTTATGAGGAAGGTTGGGTTTTTTTAAGTTATCGAACTTAATGTTCCTTTCTATAACTTGTGTTTCTCTGATTTTGTTTGTGCCATGAAACAGCACTTTGACGTCGAGTAAATTATACTGTAATCAGTTGCTGATATGGATATTTTACAGATAAGAAGGTTAAAAGAAAAAAACTGAAATCGAACAATACCAGAGATGCACAATGGTCAGGTGAGTATCCAAGGGGGAGGATGGGAGGTACCAGACCCGGGCCCCCTTTTGAAACAAAGAAAAACTTTTTTTCACAATTTTGGGGTGCTGAAAGCGCACCAGAGAGCATCTGTAGAGAAAATTGTTCACGGGCCCTGAGCGAGCCCTGGACGTCCACGCCTATTGTTACCATTTTCTTGTTAATATCATACCTGGACTGTCCACCCCACCCCACCCACCTTCTATCTCTGCTGGATCCGCCTCTGATGGTGAATATCGTTAGGCCCGGCACATGCCTGAGAAACTTTGCGCAGAAAAGTGTTACGTGAGGCATTTCTCACTACGATCTAAGTGAGCCATGCACTTTGCTCACTAAAAATGTGACGCACTCTGCGAGTAAGGTTCCCCGCCGAGTGGCACTTTGATGAACACAATAAGCCATTTCATGGTTTCAACTGCGCATGTCCGTTACCAAGGTCAAGTAATAAAACGACGCGCGGCTCTTATTTATTGCCATAAAGGTACGTGAAGAGACGCACAACGCGCAGATGCAGTGATTAACAAATAAGAGCGTCCACATTCTTTGCGTCTCTACGCGCGCCGTTTTATACGCACGCGTCAATACTTTTCATTCCTGTGTGGCTTGCTTAAAGTTAATAAAGGGGCGCTTACATTTTACATTTTAGTAATAAATGCTGAAACAATTCATAATTTCAATAGGGAATAATAATAATAATTGCCTATAGCCGAACTTTACCCAGCAGCTGAACAAGTACCGATGCTTTTCGTACATTACGTTTATTAAATTAATCACAAGCGAATGTAATTATATTCACAGTAGTGCAGGAAAAATATTACTTAAGGAAAATCAATACAGACGTGAGTTATTTATTAGTTAAGTAATTTTACAAACAATAATTATTAAAGTCCTGTAACAGTGAAATCAATGGTGGGTCTAAAAAAGTCGTAAGGACATGGTTTTACCGACAAATTTTAAACGTAAAGGTTGGAAAGGGAAACCGACTAATATAAATATGCAGGTTACGGAATTTAAGTAGTGGATGATTAAGAATGTATAGAATTAATTTGATTAAATTTATACTCACAACCATACTGTGTACATGGTGTACATAGAAAACTTTGTGCTGTGTAGAGAGGGAGCTGTCGTAGTGAACGCTCGACTTTTTTCGTGCTTTTTGCTTCCTTGGTGGCGTAACGTGGCGATAGATGCCGGTAGATTTTTATTCTTCCAAACCAAGTAATAGTCTACAAAATGGCACCGCTAACACGGCCAAAGCCACTTAGTCAAATAGTTGACGAAAAGGGGATAAAAGCGGTGCTTTTGGGTCCTCCTGGAGCTGGCAAGGGTACGCAGGTAAGTTGAAAATCCAAGGTCAGGTGAGGAGGGTAGCCCGTGATGCATGGATGGTGAGTAGGAGAGTGCGGAGGGCGGGCTGAGTGTTGATACATTCCTACAGGTACTTTAGGCCTTCATGGTCCTTCGGCCTAACGAGAGCCTAGATCTATGTGGCTGTGTAGCACAACACACAGTTACAAACTTGACAAACACAATCAATACAGTATGGCCCTCGGCCCTAAACCAGGCAGATGCGAGGCTAGGCTTGCCTAGCCTTGACGGCATCAAAAGAAACGAGGTCGGCAAACTTTTGTGACTGACAATTCATTTTATAGACAATGGTATATTTTGCAAAACATAATTGCTCAGAGGTTCCAACCCTCCCAATTTGTCCGGGAGTCTTCCGAAATTTTAACAGTCTCCCGATTTTTTTAAGCATTCTCCCGATTTTCTGTTAAAATTTAAACATGTTCTAGGCCTAGTGTAGTACCATAATTTGGCTTAGAATAACATTTTTATCAATAAATTTGACAATACTTAAAACCTTTCTGGCCTGTTTTTTTCGGCCATTCCGTCATAAAGCGCAGTAGAAGGTGTAGTGTTTTAAGATAGATGGCGCACTTTAAAAAAGTCTCCCAAATTTTACACCTCAGATTTGAAAAATCTCCCGAATTTTAGACCTCAGTGGTTTGAACGTCTAGTCTGATTGCTATAATAATAATAATAAACAAGACAATGTAATCGTAAACAAGTACACCCTCACCTATGTTTTCAAGGAGGTTATGTTTTCCCTCTTTGTGTGTTTGTTTGTGTGTTCATTTGTGAACAGCCTAAAAGCCATAGTTTTCACTCTTTTCCTACTTTCACTGTGGTATAGTCAGGCCAGGGAGGTATCAAGCACACAGAATAAACATACTACATACTCTATTCAGGTTCAAGAAAGGTTATGTTTTGAATTTTAATGGCAAAAGCTAACAGATAAGACCTGAGTATATCAGTAACTGTCAGGCCTGTTTAGTATCTACTGTATTTTTTGTCACTTAAAGAGAGGGCAGTAGACACAAAATCATATAGATTAGAATCCAGAATTCATATGGTAAGGCGGACCAGCACCAGACCTTGGGAGGGCCTAGATACGGTTGTTTCTGACATTGTTTGAAAATTTGAAGTAAATCGGCCCAATAGTTTTTGAGATATGGATGCAGACAGACACACACACACAGACAGACAGACGCAGCTCATTGCAATACCCTCTTTCCCACTTCAGTGAGGTGAGGGTAATAATCATTTTATTTTAATGAATTGACCATTTTTGTTATTTTAACTTAATTTTAGAAAATACCAAATTTAGGCCCCATTAAAAAAATATCACCCTACCAAAGCATAAAAACTGATGAGGCCGGACGCTCCAATGTTGTTGATCTCATGTAATTTTTTTTTAGACTCGACCAGCGCTTACAGTGAGCATTGATCATTGTAGACCTAGGTTAGATATGCCTAGTTTTTGTGTACATCTTTGCGAACTTGAGAATCATTCATATTAATTTATGTTAACAAAATCCAAAGCATTTCAAGTGAATATGACAGAAAAACGATTGTTTGAATAGTAAAAAATGAGGAAAAAAAATGTTACCTGTCATAATACACCAGTGGTAATTCCGCTTGGTGGTAATTTATTTCTTCTCTCACCACCCCTCCAAGAAAATGGTATTGTCCTAAATGTTCTATACAGTACATTAATTAGTTGTGACCTGTTGATATCAGTATGACATAATCGGGGGCAGATTTAATCACTACCAATGTTCAGTTGCGGCGCCAGGAATTCCCCCGATGGCAGGACAGTGCCTCCGACAAAGAGGGCACCCCGACAGATAGGGTAGTCTTGAGGTGGGCATGTCCCCGGTTTTCAATTTGACAAGCAATAAAGAAAAAAAAACGTTATTTGACGTATTTAGCGCGCCTTTTTGGGCCATTTGGTGTGTTGGGACACAGACTGCACCTACAAAGCCCTCGACAAAATCTTAAATTTCTGTTTGGTGCTCATCTAACCTTTGCCATGGCAAACGGTGCGAAGGTCTGGATCTACGATTGCATATATACAATTTTAGATTAGTGAAAATTCCTAAGTAATTTCTCCCCCCCCCCCCCCCCCCCCCCCCGAAGGAAATGGTCTATTCCGAACGATTCTGCATTGTGAATTATTAAACAGTTCTGTCATAATCAATGCTGATTGTAATATGGTAACCGATCTTTCTCCCACCCCCAAAGGAAATGGTATACTCCAAAGTTTCTATGAATACTAATTAGTTTTGTTGACCTGGTAATAATAATATCTGTCATAACATCAATGGTAATTTCAACGTTAATTGGTCTCTCGTCTCCCTCCATTAAAATGGTATATCCCTAAATGTCTCTGCATTATGAATACATTAATTAATTGAATTGATCTACTGTCATAACATTACATCAATGTGTAAATTTGTCAGATACTGCATCTAGTCCAGCTGAACGAGATTCCAAGAATTCTTAAGTTTAGAGCCATAAAATAAAAGCTTTCACAGCCCCTGCCCAGGCCGTCATTGCAAGGAGGGAGGCTCCGAATATTTCTGCCTAGCTTAGTGGAGGAAAGCATTCTATCGGACTATTGATTTCACATTGTTAAAAGTGATGTGCGTGGGGGTGATAAACTAAAATTTTTTTAATGGGGCCTTACAAAGCATGCTCCAAAGTTGTGCTGACTGATTATAAATTACAACATAATCAGTTTAGTTGACTTACAAAATATTTTTGTCTGTCATACAGTAATACACCAGTGGTAATTCCGCTTGGTGGTAATTTATTTCTTCCCTCCCCCACCCCTCCAAGAAAATGGTATTGTCCTGAATGTTAAATACATTTAGTTTTGACTTCAGTCTGACATAATCAGGGGCATGGGCGGCGGAAGAGGTGGATGGGAGATGCGTCCCCCTGAAATTAACTTTCAACTACATAACCAAATGGACTGACTTATGATTTGTGGCTATGATTGTCAGCTTGGGTGCCGGAGCACTTCCATTTAGCAGTCTGAAGTAATAAAAACAGCTTGTAAGGGTGAATATAGTGGCCCTGAAAACCCCTTAAGAGACCACCAATTAATAGGCAATAACGCTTTTTTTTTGCTTGTCGAACTCTAGTCGGGTGGGGTGTCAAGCAAGATTTAACCTCGTTCCCCCCTGATCCAAAACATTCTGCCACCTCTGATCAGCGTCGGATCTAGACATGTAGTGCGACCATCGCACAATCCATGTCAAGAATCTTGGGGGCCTGAGGCTCCCTTAGGGTCCCGTGGTGGGGTTTGAGGGTTTTTAAACAAATATCACTACCAATGTTAGGTCGGGAATAGGTTCCTTGTGTTAAAATTTTCCCCTTGTTTTTTAGTTTTTATTGTTTTTAAATATATGTTTGTTGCTCATCTGATCTTCGCCATGGCGAAGGTCTGGATCTGCGCCTGCATAATACAACTTTACATTAGTGAAAATTAGGTAATTCCTCCCCCCCCCCCAAAAAAAAAGAAAAAGAAATGGTGTATTCATGATTCTGCATTGTGACTTAATTAAACAGTTCTGTCATGTTCACATCAGTGCCAAATCTGATTGTAATATGGTAACTGATAATGAAGTATACAATAAAACTAATCAACTGGACTTACTGTTATTTTTTAATGGAGACAACAGTATATATCGTGTCTTATCCAAGACACATCGTCATAAACACATGGTAACTGATCTTTCTCCCACTCCAAAGTTTCTATGAATACTAATTAGTTATTGTTGACCTGGTAATATAACATCAATGGTTATTCCACTGTTAATTGGTCCCTCATCCCCTCCAGTAAAATGGTATATTCCTAAATGTCTCTGCATTATGAATACATTAATTAATTGGATTGACCTACTCATAACATTACATCAATGTGTACATTTGTCAAATATTGCATCTAGGCCAGCTGAATGAGATTCCAAGAATTCTTGGAAGTCCAGAGCCATAAAAGCTTTCACAGCCCCTGCCAGGCCATCAGTGCAAGGAGGGAGGCTTCGAATATTGCTACCTAGCTTTAGTGGAGGAAAGCATTCAGACTATTAATTTCTCATTGTAAATTTGACAGCTATTGATAGCTATATTTTGATTGCATGGTTAATTGGTTCCATTGATGGGCTGTGTAGATTCAATAGCTAGATACATCTATCGTTCTTGAAGTCTGTTCTCATACTATAAACCTACATACTCAGCAATGTCTATAGTATTTCCTGCTAGGCCTAGTGATGCTGATAGTGAACCGGCAGACGCTGCACCACCGGTAGCAGATGAGGATTCGCCAATTAGCATAAAATGCGTTCTGCTTGGTCCACCAGGGGCTGGTAAAGGTGTACAGGTAATGAAATTGGTCATGGGTATAGGGTACAGTATGCTCAATTTCAATGTTTTTTTTTATTACAGTGCTGAATATATTTGCACTATAATTGTATGCAATAGAGCTCATACATATGCACCTATAACCAAATATGGAACATTTTTTGTGAACAGACTACTGTACTGTATGTGAATGCGGTCTTCTTAAGTATTAAAAAAAATTGTATTTTTAAGGGATCACTTCAAACTTATGCAACTGCAGTTATTGCAGGAGTCTATTGCTATTGTTTACTGCAGTTCCTGCAGTAATCAAGTGCTGTTGTTTCCTTTGGTGCATTGATACACAAGCAGTGGTAAAGTGTCCAAAATATGACTTGTCAGGCATGACTTTTGGGTTGGTTTTGGCCCTACCCCAAATATCGTAGCTATGACCATTCCTGTATTCTATGTAATACTAAAGTGTAAAGAAGGGCAAAAGATGTGAATCAAAATTATATCATAGTTATTTTTAATAGTTAATTTTTGCTGTAGTAAATTGTAATTTTTAACAGTAAATTCGATGGCTAAAACCATACTTGGGAAAACATTGACAAGGTCGAAATCTCAGTAATTCTTTTTTATCTACTGAATTAATACTTTTCTAACTGAATTACTACAGTAACTGCAGCAGGATAATTTTGGCATGGTTGCTAATAACTATTATTTTTTATCAACCAGGCTCCAAAGTTAGCATCAAAATATTGCTTATGTCACCTTGCTACCGGTGATATGCTACGGGCTGTCGTAGCATCCGGGTCAGAATTGGGTCAAAAGGTCAAGAAGGTGATGGATAGTGGTGCTCTCGTTAGTGATGATTTGGTAGTTGAAATGATTGACAGCAAACTTGACCAACCAGAATGCAGGAATGGCTTTCTGCTGGACGGGTTTCCGAGAACTGTCACACAAGCTGAAAAGGTACGTTTTGATAAAAAAAAATATAAATTAACCCGTTCACTACCTGCCCTACCGGGGGTATGATAAATTTGTTTGATTTGATTTATTTAGTGTTGTAGAGCACCAAGGATAACCCAAGAAAGTCCAAAGTGAACTTATTTCCAGTGGGGTCCTTCTGGGGATGATTGGGCAGTACACCAGGAGACAATCCTTGCTCTTTAATGTGCACATGGCCATACTGTACATGGGACCAACGGCTTAAGATCTAATCCAAAAGACTGCTATTAACTTGTATTTCGACCCTCCAGCCGAAACACAAGGAGAGTGGCGTGATGTTGAATTGAACCATGAACTAGCGAAATCACGGTTCAGCGCACAGAACAGTGATTTCCACCAGCTAAAGCAACAACCAAATGCTACTGTACCCTTTTTCGCAGATTTGATGAAAAATTAAATCGCAATTCATGCCATGACGTCATGTGACGCCATCATTATGCAAAATTTCCAATTTTTTCCCCTCCCACAATAGGCCTACATCTTGCCTACCCTAATACACAAAAATAATTTTGAAATATTATAGTTTAGTATTTTTTGACATTTATTTAAAAATCACATATTTTCCTTAAAAACATGTCCAGCAGTGAAAGGGTTAAAGTTTAATTCTATTTCTGTTAAGATGCACTTGGAATCACACTAAGTTTAATGGTATACGTAACCAAAACCTAAAAATGACCCCATGGTGTTGCTAAAAATGTCTTTCTATTACAGCATTATTTTTGTTTTAACAAAACGGAATATTTATGTACCTGAATTTCTTAAATTAGTGCTGTCCATGAATAAGTGGCAGCGAGTGCAAATTACTGTATAAGGAAACACTTTAAGAAACAATGTATTACAATGAAGTATCTGATGTTCAAATGGATAAATAATACAAGTGTTTTTGTACAGATATTGCTTGCTGAGAGGTGTAATATAACATTTGACATCTCCAAGGGGATTATATTTTCACTTGAAGTTCCAGAAACATGTGGAACTGACGGAGAATATAGCCCTGAGAGAGATATATAATTCCCAAGGGAATATCAAATATTCAATAGAAAAGCAATATCTGTTACATTAAATAGCTAATGCTTTTAGTGTATAATTCACCGTTTCTTCTCCTTACGAATGACCGGAGATAATAACGCATGGAGTTGACATGCTCAATTTTTCATAACATGAAATTTGCACAAATTTTGATCACTCTTGAAAGTTTCACGCATACGGAGGTTTCTGGTTTTAATGAATTTCATCAAAATCACATTACTGTCACAATAAACATACACCTTCCATTATGAATTTGTTTGAACATTTGTTTCCTTTTTATCATCAGCTTGACAACTTATTGGCGAAGAGGATGACAGAACTGGATGCCGTAGTTGAGTTTGCTGTGGATGACAAATTGCTCGTAAAGAGAATTACAGGCCGTCTGATCCATCGTGCCAGCGGCCGCAGTTACCACGAGGAGTTCCATCCTCCAAAAGTGCCAATGAAAGATGATGTAAGTTACAGTACAAAAACAGCCAATTCTTCTAAAATGCTTGCCCTTAGACAGTAACCCTTGCCCTTCAGTTTAGGAAGAGTCAACTTTACTTTTCCTCATTAGTTTCATAATCAGAACCATATTGTGCCATATTTTAAGAAAACTTTGTAATTATGTTATGGGTTAATTAAAATCCACCTTTTGAAATTATTTATTTGTTTTGACAAACTCTAAACTGGCCGAAAACTTAAAAAGTGAAAGGTCAAGTCGTTGGTGTTGAATAACATCATTATGACCTCACTACAACGGATGTGGGCAGTTCTCAAAAAAAAAAATCGTATTAGAAACTACACGTGCATATCGTGTGCAAACAGTATACATGGTAACGGTCACAGCTTACATCATAAGACGTCACAGAAACCTTTGATACGCCCACATTTTTAAGGTAATGATATATCTATATATGGTAATGATGTGACCGTAAGGTTTTTGGGTATGAAAGGAACTTTTTATCATTGCTACAGATCATTCTTTGCTACCCTGTTGCTACCACATGTAAACAAGTCACATTGTCCACAATAAGATATGAATTGACACTATGAAGACTTCTGTGTTCCATTTTTAATGATTAAAATATAAAAAAGGATACCTTTCGGAACAATTTCTCTGCACTTAATTTCGTTTGAAATACATCAACATCAACCCAGTTTAAACAAAGACCCTGTTTTGGAATTGCCAGCAGTTTCTCCAGTCTGATCAGAGCCCTCCCTCCCTCAATAGGGGCCTCTAGTTTTCTTCATCAAAAGAGGGCGCCATTGTGGTGGTGAATCACAGCCATGAGATATGGCCGAAACCTGTACACAAACAAAATCAAGTGCAGAGAAATTGTTCCGAAAGGTATCCTTTTTTATAAGATATGAATTGTTGTATTACAACAGTTTTATTGGGTTTTTATAACAAGATTAGATGTTGATCTGTGTTGATGGAAAATAGAAATAATTTTATTGCAGTGGTCTCTTAATTCCTTATACCTATCCACCATTAAAATTTTTTCATTAAACAAAATTCTAACATGTAATATGTTTTTTTTTTTTAAGATTACCGGCGGTCCTTTAATCCGACGTTCCGACGACAATGCCGAGACATTGGGTAAACGACTAGAAGCATATCATTCGCAGACAGCACCACTCGTTGACTACTATCAAAAACGCGGTATACATCATGCTATTGATGCTTCTAAAAAACCAGAAGAGGTGTTTGCTAGTATTCAAGCGGTGTTTGCAAAAGCATCGAGTAAAGATCAAGTAATGTTCCAGTAAATAATTGTATCATTTCCATAGAATATATAATAGTGAAACTTAGAATTATTGATTGAATTTGATTAAATACTACAGTACAAGCTATAAGAGCTAAACAACTGGTTATGTGTTGGTTTTGTATCAATGTCAACATCATATCAATTGAGAAAGTAAAATGCATACTCCAAGCAATGAGATACATGCCATCCTGACAGGATTCAATATTTTGACAAATTATGTGATGATTCATGATGATGACACAGTTTATGTCGAAATATTGAATCCTGTCACGATGGCGTGCATCTCCTTGCATGGAGTATGTATTATACTTGATTACTTGAATGAGTGTAGATGATGACATAATTTATGTTGAAATAATCCTGTCACGAGGATGTGTATCTCATTGGTTGGAGTATGCATTATACTTTCTTAAAGTTGATTAGTGGACCTTTGGATTGTATCAATTGGATGTATAAAATTTGTGGTGCACCACACGTGTGTAGTTATAAAAATAAATGTTGAGCTATTTGATCATCCTCGGGAGTATGACACTGTCACTCTTGAGGACGATCAAAATATATGCGAGGTCTCACCACAAAATGAGTCGCATAGTAGGCGAGATATAATTGTGGCAGAGCCAAACATAAGACATAAGTCGCAATTGCTAGTTTTCCACATTATGCAAAAATCGAAAAATTCTCAATTTTTTCAAATTTTATTTTATTTAAAAAAACTACCTCAACAATTTTCTTGTATGATCAAAAAATGCAAATTAAAATGATTGAAAAGAAATGTTGATCATTCTCGGGAGTAACGGTGTCGATTGAAGTATATGCGAGGTCACTACAGTAAATGAGTTCAAATAAAAAAATTCATGCTTTAATCAACTACAGTATGGTACTTTCAGTTATGATATACTTTTAGGTTAATTTTCATGGAGGAAAGTGTCCTTCATTCTGATTTTATGAGATTTATAGTTTATTTTTCAATTACATGGATGATTTTCTCAAAGCCATGTTTCCATACATGAAAACTAATCTACTTATCCAATGAATGTCATTGAAAGTGTAGGTTACAGCTTATATTATGTTCTAAAACTCTATGTATTCGGTAAACTCAATTTTGGATTTTTCTACCATGACACTCATTTTGTAACTTCCTATTTATTGATGTCAACATTTTTCTTAAAGGGATCTATACAGTGGTGCCCTCTTTAATACATATTTCACTCAAATAAAAGAACAGATGGTTGAACAGATGTGTAATATTAGTTTTTAGAGTGTTTGAACAATTCCCTTTCCGAATAGCGTACTAAACTTTGTGTTATGGGCCATGTTGTACATAGGACCAACATTTTAACAAGTCATCTGACAGGTGCTTTGTTTAAAAACGAGTGACCACTCACCAGGTACACACTTTCACTGCATTTTTCCACAAGACATGTCTATCGCATGGATTTAACATTCTGAAATATTTTTGCAAATTACATAAAAATAATAATAATAGTTAGATTTTTATAGCGCATAATGCAAAAAAGCCTCTATGCGCTCGGTGATAGAGTAAGTTGCTTTAGTTCCTCTGTACGACGCACAAGAAACCTAAAACAGAGAATTACCTTAAACCTAATCTAACAAGAACAGACCAAACCCATACCACTGCATTCCGTTTACCAGCAACTTAAGGTGCACAGACCGGCTAGTACATAACTCACAGGTGTTCTCAGTAATATGGGCATCTGACTAGACAGAAAAGACAAAATTACCCAAAAAACAGAAAAAAAAAATGCGTCTTAACAAATAGTTGTATTTCCAAGGGTTAAGAGACCAAAAACAAATTCATAGATACAGTACTAGAATATTTCTAAAAAAAAAAGGATTTTAAAATTTAGAAAAACAAATCGTGTCATACAGTAACGGCTTTCAAACACAAGACCATTGCTTTGTTAGGACAGTCTTTAAACAATATTATGTTAACTGACCGTGCCACACATGCAATTGATGCTACTTGTCATATTGTATACTACTTGATGAAATGTATTTTTTTGTTTTGTGGGTCTAGGAGTCACCCAGGAGTATAACTTAATACCAACAACAACAACAACAACAGGAGTGAGGTTCTAAGGTCTGCTTCATGCAGAACTAACAAAGTAGGATTGTTTAATCAAAGGCAGATTTAAGGGGAACGGGCCGGCCTGGCCCCCCTTTCGGAAAGTCAAATATATCGATATTAAAATTTGCTATAAAACTAAAATATTCAGCAAGAATTGATCTCTTAACATGCCTCTGAGGCCATTTCTGGACATTTAAAGACCAAAATTTCCCAGGGAGCATGCTCCGGACCCCCCTAAAACTCTTTACCAGCCTCCCTTCCGGGGCCTTCCTATTCTAGAAGTCTGCATCCGCCCCTGTTAATGTCATGAATGGATAAGTGAAAAAATGTACGAGTGTGGTAAGTAGTATTGGCACGGAAAAAAGTAACACAAAATATAAAAAAGCTATTATATAATATTAAAAAGTATTACTTTTAATATACATTATTTCTTAAGTTTAATTGAATTTTTCAAGCTTATAAAACCACAGCTGATCGCATATTGTATTGAATTTGTATTATAATGGGTCTTAAGACTATACAGAAGTTTAATTAAATGTACATTAATATGACACTAATATATAAATATAGACACCTTCATGCTATTAAGAACATTGACCAAAACTGAATGAGAAAGTGGCATTGTAGCTTGGTGGTTAACCTGCTTGCCTTCCAATCCCAAGGTCCTGGGTTCGAACCTGGCTGAACACAAGGTTCTTTCCCATGACCTAACAGCACCACTCGCTAAGCCTCATAATGAGACTTAGTTTAGAAAGCTATGACATAGATCTCTTCATGTAAGTGGATGCGAATTTAAGGCTCCTGATGATGGTTACCTCTAACCATGTGCCAAGTTTTCATTAGGTGTACAACCCCATTAGAAAGTTTTAAGTTTTATCACAATGGATAACAACCCAGTTGATTGCTCAGCTGTACAGTTTATTCATATCCTTTATAAACATTTAATGTGATAAGCCACTGAGGTGGTTAATTCAAAATTAACCTACATTTCTTTCAAATTGTAGGGTAAAATTGATCAAACTACAGTTAATGGGAATGGACACGTAATGCATTGCACACCCTAAGGAGACTTTATCAGACATGATTTTGGTAACCACCATTTATAGTATGCTTCTAGACTGTGTTTTCAAGCATTTCATTCCTCCAATTGCATGTGCGGTCAAGCGTTGTATGCCCTATAAAAACAATTGGAAGACCGTTTTTACAATGCAATATAATACGTTATGTAAGTTAGGATCTCATTTCCTTCATAGTATACAAATAGTTGCCCTGAAAGTTTCTGGTTAAAGCTAATGGGCAATTGCATGTGCGGTCGAGTGTTGTATGCCCTATAAAAACAATTGGAAGACTGTTTTCTACAATGCAATATAATAGGTTATGTAAGTTAGGATCTCATTTCTTCATAGTATACAAATAGTTGCCCTGAAAGTTTCCGGTTAAAACTAATGGGCAGTGGGCGTGGTTCACGGTTTTGACTGACAAGAAAAAAAGCGTTCTCTCCCAATTTTGCGTTTGGTAACCTGTTTGTTATGCATGGCCCATATGTATGTCATTTATTTTTAGGGTTCATTTTACACCCGGCGCTCCTAATATGGGGGAAGGGGTGCGCAACTATGTTTCGGCAATAATAGGGGGCGAATGCTGGCTGCACCCCTCACCCCTAAATCTGCTCCATATTTATTCAATTATTCTGACCTATTGTTACTTGTAATATGGATAATGTAGCTTTAATGTTTAAATAATTCTATTGAATGTTATGGTACATATAATTTTATTTTATAATTTTTTAAAGCACCATCTTGGCTCTAACCAAATATGGGCATATATTTCTCTGGTCATTCCCATAAGACAGTGAACACTTTCCTCCTTTACTCTTCTTTATATAACCTTCAGGATTCAACCTTCTACAGCACTTTTCATACGTAACACAACTGGTACTGATGTACAAGGTACCATTCCTATCTCAGTGATCACAATGTCAACAAAATCAGGTGGAGTGACGTCATATATTAGATTGAGCAATGTCAGAGAGTCAATGTTACGCCAATCACTTAAATATTTCTTGGGTTTATCTGCATTCGTTAGGTCATCAGGATCACCTGGGAAGAAATGAATATGAAACTAGATAAAATAAGCTAAAATTGTTCATTTACAGTACTACAGTGTACCAAACAGTGCTACTGTAAAACTAGAAATTTCTATGACGCAAAAAATTTCAAAGACAAACTGAGCATACACACTCCAAGTACGGTACAGTATAGTGCGTTGTATGTAAAATGAATTCAAACAGATACACATGAAGTATATTGACAATATTTTTGTTGTCCAAATTACGGTTGAATTTTGATAAAACATTGTTTATTTTCTTCTATTGATTTTAATCAATAGAAGAAAATAACAACATTTTTACTGATTTATTTTTAAATTTATGTTAGTTTGCTGTCGCAAATATTTTTGATATATGTGGCAGATCCAAACCAAATGAGACATAAGTCACAAATGCTAGTTTTCCACAATAGGCAGAAATTAAAAAAATTGTCAAATTTTTTCAAAAATATACTGTTCATACATTACACTTTCATACTACCTTAACTGTACGCGGTTCATATACCTTGAAATTGGAGAAATTCCAAAACTTTTCTAAGAGTTTTTCATAGCCAAAATGTCAAATTTCCAAAACCATTTTACACGAAAATAATGACAAATCATTTTTTTTTTTTCGACTAACAAACTCAACAAATGTTTGACAGACTTATTTTATTCTCCATATTTTGCATATTTCCACAACTTTCCATAAGCAATTATGTTTTCCATAACTTTCAAGGTCCTGGAAAAAACAAACAAATTTTCATAACTTTTCATGACTTTCCAAAACAATTTTCAGATATATGATCAAAAATGTTGATAAAAAGGCAATTTAAAATGAACTTGCTTAGTCCATGCATACCGATAAACAATTTGGAAAAGCAGTTTTCTCAAAACTTACATTTTAAATGTTCAAACTTCGATTGTTCATAACTGCGCAAGGAAACATCAGATGAAACTGATTTTTTTTGCATGTTAAAGATAATAATGTGTAGTTTTATAATCCATAAAAACTCAATTTTCAATTTTTTCGACATGTCTCATTTGCTTGGCTCTGCACATATGTCGTTTGTCAAAGTTTTTGGGTTTACAGTATTAGATAAACAAGTGCCAGGATAGTGCGTGCCATCACTTGCTTAACATCATAACTCCGCGGTAGCCGTCTATAATTAAAGACCATGTGTTACATCACAAATATAGATGGTCTTTATGTTAAGACTGTCTAAAGACTGCTTATAGCAATCTGCACCAGAATGTACACTTACCAAGTTCATTGGCCACAAAACTATCAGTTTGAGCACGTTCACAAAATTTATATGTTTCACAGCAAACCAAAACAGGTACATTGTAGCTCTTAGCAACCATCGCTATGTGAGATGAGCCGACACGCGACATAACATAGCCATTAGCAAGTAGTGCATGTGCTCCTAAAAATACTTTGGTCACCTATGGAAGGAGAGAATATTGTTAATTCAGTTCAAATGCTACTAATCTCAACTTCTTGTTCTTTTTGTAAGAAAGTATAATGCATACTCCAAGCAATGAGATACACATCATCGTGACAAGATTCAATATTTCGACATTGTTCTTTTTGTTCTTTGAAAAGGAAAATGCCTAAGGCTGGTATTCTCGAAAGTTAGTCCAGGACTAACCTTAGATCAGAACTAGTTGATTCCGGACTTTCCATAAACCTAGTTTCTCGACAAACAAAACTTACGATGCTTTAGTTCAGGGTTTATAACTGGAAAAATGTTAGATTCCTTTGAGAATACCATAGTCAGTTACCTGTTAAAATCTATTTAGTCCTGGACTAAAGTTAGTCCCTTTTGAGAATACCAGCCTAAACTTTCTTAATAGGCATCATACTTAACATTTTACATGTGAATTCTTAATTAAATCCTCACAAATGAACTGTTGCGGGTTTGAAAAATTGTTGCTAATCAATAACTAGCTAAGATGTTTGATTAAGCATACTACATATGCAAGTCTGATCAGTGGCGGATTTAAAGGGGGAGGGGGATTACCAGGCTTAAGCCCCTAAAATTGACCCTAAAATTTGTTTTTTGGGCTTTAATGACAATCGACTATAAAAAATAGATGTACAGCAGCTGTATATTGAGCCTCTCAAGAGGCAAAGGCAGACGACCTGTTTGCTTGTCAAAACTAAAATTGAGATTTCAGCCTCTCCCCCAAATCACAATTTTGACAACATACAGTAGAGGGCAGTGTGACTGTTACATGAACTGTTAATTACATGAACAAGCAGTACTATCCCTGAGGCCATGTTAAATTAGCGTGATCTACTAGTACCTTGGTGAATGGTGGGCCCGATCCTAAGTTTACCTGGTTTCGAGTCTTGGAGGATCCATGCATGTTTTTTTTAAATACAATACATAGGTAACGGAATAGAACCAGGTCCATGTAGCACTTTCGTGCTTTTATTAGCTACAGATGCCAATGATGCCAATTACCAGCATCAACAAAATAATAAACAGTACAGTCGACCTTCTCATTTACAAACCTTGTATTTTACAAACATTATTCAGTCAACGACGTCATTAAAATAATGGCAAATGGTGTAATTTTCCGATAATTTTTCATTGATATTTCTTTGTTTTTCATATTTTTTTGCTACTAGTTCATTTAAACAACTTCTTTTAACAACCAAGAGAACAAAATAAACACAAATAAGTGTTGTTTAGGCCTCACCAGTTGTCATGAACCTTCTCATTTATGAACTTTCTCATTTACAAACACCTTCCAGCGCCAGGGGTGTGTAAATGACAAGCAGTGGCGGCGCCAGGATTTCCCCGACAGCAGGGCAATTCCCCTGACAGGGGGAACGGGTCCCCCGACGAGTTGGCCGAGCAAAAAAAAAATTAAAAAAAACGTTATTTGCCGTGTTTTGCATGGTTTTTAGCCCGTTTTGGTGCTTGGGGCTTCGTTTGTGGGGGGGGGGAGGCAAAGGTCCCCCGACGGGGGGGGGCTGTAGCCCTGCCTAGCCCCCCGTAGCGCCGCCACTGTATGTCGACTGTAATCATATACAAAGATTTACAAAATGGTATATGGAAAATGGTATTTTATACTGTTGACTAAACTGGTGGTAACCATTATGTCGTGTACTGAAACGTAGACATGCTGGTACTCGGTTTCAATAACACTCTCCTCGTGTTTTTTGCTGGAGGCTTGAAATACAAGTTAATATCTAACTGAATGAGATAATAACTTGTTGATCCTATGAGCAACATGATTAATGTGCATGTTAATGAATTCAGTACAATCTTTGAAAAAGGTTTACTGCAATCACCATCAGAAGGACCTTACTGACTATAAGTCCACTTCGAACTTTCATAGGTTATCATTGGTCTCTCACCAAAGCCCAGTTAGATTTTGATGAGCAAAAAAAAAAAAATTGTACTTTCCTGGTCCCTGATGGTGGCTTTCCACGCCGCATTTAACATATGTAAATGCTGTTTTTAAATTGTGAATTTTGTAGTTGGAGCGACATTTCAGGGGGGGGGGAACTATCCCCCTGTATTATCACTGGGTGGTGGGGCCCCATCCCCCTCTTCCGCCGCCCATGGTCTCACAACACAAAATAAGTAAAATCAAAATCATATTTGGCCACTTTGTGTTATATAGAGGTAAAAAAACATATTCTATTATAAGTCTTCATTTTATTTATCATTAAATTGTTTTGGTAATTTGTTTGTAGGGAGTCACACGCCCTTTAGGTGACAGTGGGTTTCCTGCTTTGTGGCTCCAGAGCCGGAATGCCAAATAAATAAAATAAAAATACCTACAAAGAAGCATTACATGATTTTCCTATATCAGCAATGAAAATTCAAGAATGATATTGAGGAACATTACCTCCCTAGGGAAACCGGCACCCATTAAACCTACCATGATTGGCCACCATTGAGCACAGGATAGGTGGCCATGAAGCCAAGCCAAAGGATGCATAAGTCGCAAAGCTTTTTTCCACAATAGGCAGGAATACAAAAATTGTCATTCTTTTCAAATTTTATTTTCCTTCAGTTTAGATATTCAACTTTCATACTACAAACAGATTTCAGATATATGATAAAAAAAAATGTTCAAAAACGCAATTTAAAAATGACCCTGCTTATTAAATGTATACTGATAAGCAATTTTCAAATGCAATTTTCTGAACAACTTACATTTTAAATGTTCAGACTGTTCATAACTTCGCATGGAAACATTGTATGAAACTGACTTTTTTTTTCACAGGTTAAACATAATAATTTTTAGTTTCACAAGCTATATCTCAATTTACAATTTTTCAACTTATTCCTCCTTTGCCTTGGCTCTGCCATATTTACAAAAAGATGTTTATTTTGGAAAACATCATTATTAAAATGTTTTTAAAACTACTATGTCCAGGGGCGAATGTAGAAGGCAGCTTAACAACCCAAGTAAAGATAAAAATAATGCCATTTGCTTGGCAAAGTCATGTAACCTGTCATCATACCTCCCACTACTTCTAGTTCTTAGATCCACCCCTCAGTTTTACTTAACTTATAAAGCCCTCATGAAAATTGAATCAGACAATTAGTGGTGTGGGCTTCTGATTCTACCAAAATGCTTGGCTTAGGTTTAGAATGGCATTTTACAATAAACTGGCTCTCACCTCAGGCATCATGTATGACAATGCATTGATAAGAATGTAACTACAACGAATGCCTTGTTTCACCAGTCTTCGCAATCCTTCTCGACCCTCCATCTTCGGCCGACTGTCGACCACAATGACTCGGAACTTCTTTCCAGAACTGTTCGCATCACAGAGAACCTTCCGTAACAAAGAGGAACTTAAAAGAGATAAAATTTGACAAAATGTAACATCACTGTTGGTTTTACTTCATCAATGATTCTTATTTTTATTCTTCAAAATAAAAAAAAACATAGATATATTATAAGTATATAGTAAGTATGTAGTAAATTGTAGTAAACATGTTGCAATGCAAATGTGTAGGAATTGTCAATTAATGTTGTGTCATTTTGTAAAAAAATAAAGGGAAAATCAATTGTAGAAAGAGGGATTCAGTCTACTGATTGGTGGGAGTGGTTGTCCTATTATTTATTTATTTATTTCAATCCAGACCAACAGCGAATCATCGCCACTAACAGGCTGGTTATCTAACAAAAAGAGTTTCAGTTCTACAGAGCTATTCAAGTCATGTTCAATTGCATCCCAATGTGATTGATTTATCACCTACAATGACCAAGAACCTGTTAAAATTTGAAATAAGTTAACACTTTAATAAGGCCAAAATATACGTAACTATGGAAAGCAGTTTCAGCTAATTAGCCAAATAACAAATGCATTTTATTTAAAGCTAAATTAACCAAATTGCTAAAAAATATTTCTTCCTATTCAACCTGAGGTATAGACCTGTCAATTCTACAGATCACATAAGGTTACTTGTAACTGGAATAAAATTAATTATATTTGGAATTTGCACTGGTTGCCTGCTTAAAATGATGGTGTAATACAAAATTATGTACAAATAGATCCACCCTCCAACCCAGACACAGATTCCTACAGACTGTTAACCTTGGTTTTTGGATATTCCACTTACCAACCATACACCAGAATGACATCACCATCTTTGATCTTTGTGATGGCATAGTTCTTAATAACTTCTCCTGCAAAGAATATCTTCTCATGCAGATATTTATCTATGTAAGAACACAGCTCCGCCTTTGCCTGTTGAATAAAAGTAATATTACATAACAGAAATGTCAATCAGCTTTGTACCTGATAGTGCTTTTATGCAAACTTTGAAATGTATTAATGTTTGGTATTGGTTGCAAATGTAAATTCTTAAGGATCCTACACACAACAGCCATAGGATCCATATCAACATATTTAAAATATGGCCCCTCTAGATACTTGGAAATGGCACTTTTAAAATTGCTTTTCAAAGTGCCTAATTTAATGCAATTGAGGCATGATCTGTCACCACTTGAAGGCCCCAAAATAAAAACCCCTCAGCTCCATCATGACTGGTTTTGAGGTGCAAAAATAAGTCACATCTAGATGCCAGAAAATGGCGCACTTACTGTATGCATTTAAGATGCTTTTCAAAGTTTTAGAATTTAAAGCAATTGAGGCATGACTATTTCTTCATTTAAAATAAACAGACACTTTTGGTAAATAATGTACATATTAAGTTTTCTATTGGTTGGAAATGGGAGTATCTTAATTTGGATTACATCACCACCAAAGAGAGTGCAAGTCTGGTCCGGATAACATATTGCACTAATCAAATCTTTTCACTGGTAAAATACATATTATGTATGTACAGGTACTCTACAGGGTCATAGTCAGCATGAGGTAGATTAAGCGGTCGCCTCCTCTGGAATTTTCAAGTGTTTTGTTATTTTTTTCTGAAATATATTTATATATCATATATTGGTCCTACATGCAACCTGGTCTCCAGCGTTGCCTCATCTTTTTTTTGTTCTGGCTACAGCCCTGCCCTAAATCCTAGCACTTTTTCTTGCATCTACAAGATATAATCCTTACTAACCCAACTTTATTCAACATCAGAAATTTAAGAAGATACTTACATTAGCATCAGACATGTCTGAAGGAATGTGTGTGATCTGCATCTTCAGATTCTTGATGGCATTTCCCATGCTCACTGACTTAGGTCGACATTGATTTAGGAAGCTGAAATAAAATGGATAAAATAATATTACATATTTAATTGTTCAGAAAGATAACTTAACTGTTGATGTTGTGTGCTATGGAACAAATGTGGCAGAGCCAAACGAAATGAGACATATAAGTCGCAAATGCTAGTTTTCCACAATAGGCGAACATTTAAAAATGGTCAATTTTATTAAAATTTTATTTTATTTAAAAAATGTACAGTTCATTTATTCAACTTTCATACTACCTTAAACATTATCATATAATCAAAAAATGTTTAAAAAATGCAAGTTAAAATGACCTTGCTTCATCAATGTATACTGATAAACAATTTTCAAATTCAGTTTTCTCAAAACTTACATTTTAAATGTTCGAACTTTGATTGTTCATAACTTCACAAGGAAATATCCTATGAAAATGATTTTTTTGCATGTTAAATATAATAATATGTAGTTTTATAATCCATAAAAACTCAATTTTCAATTTTCCAACTATTCTCATTTGGCTTGGCTCTGCTACAAACGCAACAATTAAGTAGTTGTTAGGAATCTATAAACCTAGGAATCTATCACAGCATTATCCTTCATCATCAACCACAATGTCAAAGCTATATGCTTGTTTATATCCTTAAACAGGCTAGTAATGTACATCAGGAATTCCTGATGATGACATAATTTATGTCGAAATATTGAATCTTGTCACGATGGCATCTCATTGCTTGGAGTATGTATTATATTTCTTGCTTGAAGTTGATTAGTGAACCTTTGAATTAGTATTTAGACTTTTGACTATGGAACCTAGAAAACATAAGGCAGTGAATACTCTGTTGAACGTGAAAAAACAACTAGTAAAAAAAAACCACTGTTATGGCACAAATTGTCACCGGCGACATTTTGTGCAGGGCCTGTCGGCACAATTTGTTGCCGGCACAAACTGTCGTCTTTCGGTGGCGACAAATTGTGTTGGCATTGATTGTACAAATTGTCGTCCATAGGTGGCGACAAACTGTGTAGGCATTGTCGGCACAATTTGTTGCCTTGCACAAATTGTCAAATACAAAAGGAATTTGTTGTATATCTTGTTCTGTAACTGTGGTGATAGATATCCGATTTTGACACCTCATTTTAGAGCTTTTAAAATGCTGAATGTGGTTTGATACAGTATTATCTTCATTTTTCCATTTTGCGACAACTTAGTGGTTTTGCCATGTCTTGCCCCATATGATTCTACACTATGTCACATGTTATTACTAAGAGTGAATCCAGGACTTGAAAGTTTGTGACCCACCTATCTGATATAATTTTAACCAAAAAAAAGAGTTATTTGCATCTTAAATTTTGTAATTAATGGCCTTAGAGTTGTATTTTGTGCAATTTTGCAATTAGAAAACTAACTTTGCGACTTTAGCCTCCTTTGGCTTAGCTCTGCCACACATTCTATCTAGCGTGTTTCTGCTTGTTGTGGAAAACTAACTTTGCGACTTATACCTCCTTTAGCTTGGCTCTGCCACACATTCTATCTAGCGTATTTCTGCCTGTTGTAGAAAACTGGCTTTGCAACTTATGCCTCCTTTGGCTAGGCTCTTTCACATATTCTATCCAGTATATTTCTGTCTATTGTTGGAAACTATCTTTGCAACTTATACCTTCTTTCTTTGGCTTGTCTCTGCCACATATCCTATCTAGTGTTTTTTTCTGCCTATTGTGGATAACTAACTTTGTGACTTATGCCTCCTTTTGCTTGGTTCTGTCGCATATACTATCCAGTGTGTTTCTGAGTATTGCGGAAAACTAGCTTTGCGACTTATTCCTCCTTTGGCTTGGCTCTGCCACATATCAGTGCGTATCCAGGGGGCGTACTCAGGGTGCTCGAGCACCCCCCTTCGGAGGCAAAAAATAATAAAACTAGGAAATGAATGTGAAAATCTGTGGCTCGAGCAGATTTGAGGGGTTGAGCACCCCTTCAGAGGAAAAGGACTATATTGTGAGATAAAAACACCACAAATGGGGTGACAATAGGGGAAAGTAGGTTTTTTTTTTTGCTAGTCAAAATCCAACCCAGGTTTGAGCGCCACCCCCCCCCCCCCTTGCCAATTTTTGGATACACCCTTTCATATTCTAGTGTGTATTTCTGACTAATGGAAAGCTAACTTTGTGAATTATGACTGGTTTTGGATGGCTCTGCCACATTTTAGATCCTGGTTACTCTTACCTTATATATGGCTTGATTCTACTTTCTAAGTCTCTGGATAATTCCTTATCTTGTGGTGTACTGTAATCTTGGATTACCTTCTTAAAAGTGTTCATTAATGCTATACATCTGAAATAATAAATACGATACAATTTTATTTGCTACATATGACATTGAGGGAAAGATCTATAGAAACATTAATTACTTGATCATAAAAAGCATATTTTTTTTTAATGAGCACCCTTTGCCCAATTCCTTGATTTCATGAACTCACAACACAATACCAAGGCTTAGTACAATGGGCTCCAAACAGCTGAACTCATTCGCCTAAGGCATTCACAATGGAACTACCTTTACAGTTGAACCTGTCTGTGCGGACACCTCTCGTAAGCGGACATCTACCATAACGGACACTAATTCAAAGACCCGTTTGTTCTTCCAATCTAATTAGTGCATTTGACACCTCCCGTAAGCGGACACCTCCCATAAGCGGACGCGGACACTTATTGTCTTAAAATTTTGGTTGTATGTTAAATTACCTCCCATAAGCGGACATCCCGGAAAATTGAGTGATTTTTTTGTACAACGAATACAAATTTTTGTACAAAATCGTCCTTATTCTGTAATTCACTGAGAATCACTGAACTAGCCTTAAAAATGTCTAGACATTTGAGAGGCCATTTTTGTTGAAAAGGCCATGAAATTCGAGACAAAAGGGCATATACATAAATTTAAAACTTTGGCCCTTTATCGGCCAAAATTCTCGTAAGCGGACACCTCCCGTAAGCGGACATTTTCCAAAGGACCTGAGGGTGTATGATTACAGGAGGTTCAACTGTACTTTAATTTACCTTGCATTAGATCCACAGATGATCCCCTCAGCATACTGCAAGCCAAGTTTGATGATAGCCGGGTGTATCTCACAGGCGCCAAACCCAAGAGCCTTGGTTAACGGCATTTGGCGCTCATACTGATCTAAGTGGGAAAATAAGCTGACTTTCTTCTGTTGTTCTATTCGTTGGGGAATCTGAAATAAATATAGTTTTATGTTAATAAATATAAGCAAAACAAATATCTACTTTGTCGCATAAAATCTGCATCCATACCTTTACAACTTTTAGTTGGAAGATGTTATTTTTTTTAAAGGGCAGTTGTAAAGATTGATGCATATTGCAACTTGAGTCGTCTCAAATAATTTCTAAACTTAGACATAACACAAAATTAATTGATTCCTTCTTCAACACTAGAATCGTGACAAATGGAATGCCCTACCATGATATGTCATACAAAGTACCACCATAAATAATTTTAAACATAACTATGACAATCACAAATCTACGAGTAGAGGGAGTCAACATGAGTACTAACTCAAAGCCTAAGGGCCCATAAAAAATTATTAGTTTAACACCCCCGCACGGATCACTTTTGGGGAAATCCCAATTTTTTTTTTTTTTTACTCATTTTACTATTTAAACGATCGTTTTTTGTGTTATATTCACTTGAAATGCTTCGGATTTCATATGAACGATTCTCAAGCTCACAACGACGTAAAAAAATATGGGCGTCGTATTTGCATGATTTTAAAATGATGATGGACTATCTGGCCTAACGTGAGATCACTACAACATCGGAGGTCGGTAAAAAAAAAAAAATTTAAAAAAAAACCTCCCACCCTCATCAGTTTTTACGATTTGGTAGGGTGATAAACTAATTATTTTTATGGGGCCTAATGTATCACTTAAGGTAAAAACCAATCAGTAGGCCTTTGTGCTGCCTCTGTTAGTCAATCATTGTTCAACTAATGTATCAATAATTTAATACCTAAGGTTAAGATTTTTTTATCAATAGGCAGAGCTCCCAAGTTGGAAAACCAGAAATCCTGAAGACTTTGTCGGCCAGTATTCGTAACTGTTTTGGGGTGCTATATGGGCATCTAAAAATGGAATTATGAACAACAATGCTTTGATTAATTATAAATGGAAAGGTGTCTTTGTTATAATTGGTACAATTGTTGACAAATGAACACAAAATATAATTTAGTGTCCAAATAAATGAAAAACACTACATATTGTTTTGTTTATATTGAGCTCTGTCAATAGGTTAAACCCACTGCTGTTTAGATACATCTATTAACATTGGCCAAATTTTATTAAAAGTTCTTAAGAAAAGCAAACTTCAATTCACAGATAGTTTTTTTTTAAATTATACAGTTAACTTCATCTAGTTCACACTAACCTTCTGCTTTTCAAATCTTTTGTTTCGTTTCTTCAACATTTTTGGATCGTCCATCTGATGATCTGCTGAAACTCTAGGGGGCGCTTTTTGTGAAACCGCTGAAAGAAACCATAAATGATTAAAAAAAAAAATGTTGCATATCAAATACGGTTTAAATGAGTTTTCGATTTGTACGTTCACTATGTTGAGATACCCAATCACGTCATTTTAGTGATCTGCGCATACGTCAAGTTGACTACCACGTCAACTGCCAAATTTGAGAATGTGTTCACTAGCATTTTGACATTTGCTGTCTCTCCCTGAAACTGAGTAAACTATGATGTCATAGTCCTGCAAAAAAACAAACATGGCGGAGGACGATCTCACCGTTCTTGGTGGGATGCCGAAAGAATCATCTGGTTTGTATCAGTAATAATCTTTGTAATTGAAATCAATGTGAGATATATATGGGCCTAGAAATATGTGGGACATTTAGTAATTACCACATATGGTCATGTGACATCATGGTAGCCATATTGGATTTTAAGTTTATATTAGCGTGAATATGGCTACTTTGTCTCCAAGAAAAAAATTATGGTATCTGCTTTTATATAGTGAATAATGTTGAAGATCCATGAAATGAATAAAATTATAACCAAATAGACACAAATCAAACTTTGTTGGTAAAATCGCAAAAAAAATACAATTTTAAGAAATCATTGATGAAATATAGACGGCGCTATTACAAGATATTTTTTTTAAAATGTATCACAAATATCCCAAACGTGTTATAGAAACTAAACAAATATTTAAAGAATGATTTATCTTTGGTCAGGTAATACCAGGCTCACACAGTGAAAGGGCTATATAATTACCTTCAGTGGGTGGTTTTGTTGTGGCCTCTCCTGTTTTCTTGCTTGCCTTAGCTGCTCTCTGTGCTTCCTACAAGGCAAATGAGAAATAGTAATAAATAATAATACTAATACTAATAATAATAATTAATAATAATAATAAATAATAAATAATAAATAATAAATAATAAATAATAATAATAAATAATAATAATAATAATAATAATAATAATAATAATTTGGGCTTATATAGCGCATTATGCATCA
>JAOTQE010059704.1:0-18924 GCA_025631205.1 Nesometra sesokonis | reverse complement strand
GCCATATTCTAGTTATAGGAGATTTTAACTATCCAGACATCGAGTGGAAATATTGGACATCTAATTGTTCATCCTCTATTATGTTTCTTGAATCGTTGAGAGACAGTTTTTTGTCTCATCATGTGTCCAGTCCCACTCGTGCTAGAGTAGGACAAGAATCAAATATATTAGATTTAGTGCTAACCAACAAGCAAGAAATGATTACAGAATTATTACTTACTTCATCCTTGGGAAAGAGTGATAACACAGTTATTAGTTTTAAATGTTGCTGTTATATGGAAGCTCACCCCAAAAATTGTAGCTTTTACTGTTATAATCAGGGTAATTACGGAGAAATTAAAGTTTTTTGTACAAAACTGGGATTCGAGAATATACGATTGTAATAATCAAGTAGAGGCCGTATGGAATAACTTCAGTAATTTATTAAGTTATGCCATTACACGATATATACCAATAAAAACACCGAATATTGGTAATATTAAATTCAATTACCTTTAAGTAAAGATGTCATTGCTAAAATTAGGAAGAAGCATAGATGTTGGCAGAGATATATTGAAACGAAGGAAGTAAAAAAAATATAATGAATATTCTAAACTTAGGAATCAAGTTAGATCTATTACAAGAAATTGCGTCAAACAAATGGAAAAAAAAATAGCTTTACAAGCTAAGTCTAACCCAAAGAAATTTTAGAGATATGCAGGCACAAAAGTTAAAATGAAGAAATCTATCCCGGATTTAATAGTAAATGATGACCCACTTAATCCAGTTTATACCAAATCAGATACTGAGAACGCGGAGGTTCTGGCAAAATGCCTCAGTAGTTATTTTACTGTAGAGAAGAATATTGATATACCCAAACCTGCTTCGCACCGGATTGTTTCACAATTGAGTAGCGTTGAAATTAGACCTGACATTGTTTTCGACAAACTAAGTAATTTAGATATTTCAAAGTCGCCTGGTACCGATGGTTTTCATCCTAGGGTGCTACAAGGGTTAGCAAATGTTATCGCCGAACCCCTTAGTGAAATTTTTAATCTGTCTTTACAACATGGTATCCTACCTGATCAATTGAAGCAAGGTAGTATCACGGCTTTATTTAAAAATAAGGGCAAATCACTTCCTAAGAAATATCGTCCAGTCAGTCTAACGTCAGTAATATGTAAAGTATTCGAGTATATTATTAGAGATGTCTTGTTGCGCCACTTGCAGATTAATAATCTCTTATCTGATAAACAATTTGGTTCCATTCCTGGTTGCTCTACTACACTTCAACTCCTGAAAGTTATAGACCACTGGACTGAAATTCTAGACAAGGGAGGACAAGTCGATGTCATTTATATGGATTTTGCTAAAGCTTTCGACAAAGTGCCACATACTAGGCTATTAAGGAAACTAGAAAGTTTTGGGATAGCCGGTCAAGTGGGAGCTTGGATAATATCATTTTTTATATAGAAAGCAAAGAGTAATTGTAAATGGAGAATCTTCATCTTGGATGGATGTTGTGAGCGGAATACCACAAGGAAGCGTCCTAGGACCTCTCTTGTTTGTCTGTTATTTTAATGATTTACCAAATTGCTTAAACTCTGAAGTGTTTCTCTTTGCTGACGATAACAATATATATAGAGATGTCTCTACATTTAGAGATCATCTACAGTTACGGGAAGATCTTGTTAGTTTAGGGAATTGGTCATCAACCTGGTTGTTGGAATTCAACTCTCAAAAGTGTAAAGTTTTATCTGTAAGAAGAAACACACATGCTTATTACCAGAATAATTATTCTATGGATCCTAATAACTATGATCAGCATTTAGAGACTGTTACCTTCGAAAAAGATCTAGGAGTAACTATAGACTCTAAGTTATCATTTGAGATGCACATTCTCGAGAAAGTTAACAAAGCAAATAGATTAATGGGTCTTATAAGACGAGTATTCACCTATATGGAGAGGGATGTTTTTTATTACTCTATAAGATTTTTGTAAGACCCCATCTGGAGTATGGTGTATCAGTCTGGTGTCCGCACTTGGAGAAACATATTGATCTAATTGAGAATGTACAGCGTAGAGCAACGAGATTAGTTCCTAGAATGAGAGGCTTAGGTTATTCTGATCGGCTTCGTGCATTAAATCTACCTACCCTTAAGTTTAGACGTTATAGAGGTGATATGATTGAGACTTATAAGATTTTAAACAATTATTATGATAAGTCAGTTTCTAATTTTTTACAATTAAACTTAGTTGGTAGGACTCGTGGTCATTCCCTTAAACTTTCCAAACAACGTTCAAATATTGATCTGAGGAAATTTTCATTTGGCAATCGCATAGTAGATAACTGGAATGCACTCTCTAATAAAGTAGTATCCACACCCTCTATCTATTCGTTCGAAAACAGACTAGACAAATTCTGGAAGGATCAACGAGCAAAATTTGACTACAAAGCTTGCATCGATAACTCCAGGATTAACGTGTCAGGATCTGGATATAGAGTACATTGTCCTGCGTCCAGTATGTCACCTAAGCAACCTAAGTAAGTAAGTATCTTGCTGTATCTGCATAGCATATGCGTCTATTAAACTCACATGTTTTAACTTAGACTACGCAAGCTTTAACAGTCTTTAAACTTCAAAACTAACACTTGTGTCTGATTTATCCAGCATTATTCTAATTCTGAAAGCCTGTTTATCACTTTTTGTTGGTTTCTTAGTTATTTGCTAGCCTAAAATACCATGTCAAACTCTAACAAAGGCGGCGCCGGTAAGCAATCTACAAGGCACGTTACATAGGTGATACAAGCAACTAAAGCGGAATTACTTCACAGTACTGATTTGGCGACTATGATAACAACAGGTATCGCCAAAGCCTTGAAAACAGCTGAAATCAAAGATATTCTCAGTGGCATAGTATCGGACGCCATAGATTCAAAGCTTAGTCCTCTGTTTCTACGTTTGGATCAACTTGAAAATCGTATTTTCGACTTGGAAGAAGCGAATGATGAAGTGAAAACACACCTTGACTTAATAAATGAGCTGGAACAAAAATTGCAATCACAGGCAGACGAGCTTGATTCTCTACAGCAATATAGTAGAAAAAACTGCATTAGGGTATTTGGAATGACCGAGTCAGACGGCGAAAATACGGACGAAATTAATATAAAATTAGCTAAGGATAAGCTAAATGTCGATTTATTACCTGACCAAATTGACCGATCTCACCGTACCGGGAGAAAACAAGAGAAGCGTTACTAGCCTAGGCACATCATAGTGAAGTTCACATCTTACCAGCATCGGAGGAGGGTAATCGTCCAAAGGAAAAAGCTGAAAGGCTCGGGAATCTATATTCAGGAAGATTTAACTAATTTAAGAAGAGAATTGTTGTTCTCGGCCAGTAAGCATCAAAAAGTTAAAAATGCCTGGACTACTGACGGGAGAATTTATGCGACAACGATTTCTAATGGGAAGGAAGTTAAGCATCTAATTCGTCGCTACTCGGACATTGAAAAATTTTAAGAGAAGCAATTATAAAGATAAATAAACTATTTTGTTTTTTTTTAATTATTATAATCAAAGCTGAAATAACAGTTTCTAGAACTTAATCAATCTACTTTCTTTTACATGGATTGATTCTGCTTATTAACTTCGCCATGCTTCCAGATCTCATCGGACTTTCAATCAATTATTTTATTACTTCAACTTTTTCTTCGCATTACCAGAATATATTTGTGCTTTATAAGGCATACCTTTTGATATTTTTTTGCTAAAATGCTACTGTACTAATATTTTAACGCATTTCATTTCTCATGTATTAGAATACTCTTATATTTCTTTTTATATTCATGCACATCCCCGCTGTGTTTCATCAGGGAACAGATAATTTACTGTTCCCTGGTTTCAGTTTTTAATGGAAGTGGGTAGTTTTATAGAGTTTGTTTTCCTATCTTTATTGGCATTTAATGCGACAAGTCAGTGAGATGATAAATCAAATCAAATAATTTCAAATCAAAATTACCCTACCTTTCTTTGTCAATGTACGGTAAAAATTGATAAGATTCTCTGACGGAGATGTGCATCTAATGAAGAATTTCATGCATTTTTGTTGCTACTTTTAATGTTTTTTGATAATTGCTAAATGCTACTGTATTAATGGCTTAACGATTTTTTTTTATTATTTATCTATTTGCATTGCTATTATATTTCCATTTATATTCATGCATTTTTATCATAATTTCTTTGGGGTGCGTCCCCGTTGGGGAGTTTTACGATGACTTATTGCAATGGATAGTTTGGTAACTTTTCACCTGATCACATTTAATATAGGCCTAGTGCGTTCCTATCTTTTATGGACATTTAATGGGACAAGCAAATGAGATGGTTAATTAAAAATTAAAAATTCTTTTCACTGACAATTTCACACCATACGCATTGTATTATATAGAAAGAAGAAAATAAATGTTTATTTGAATTGAATTGAATTAAATTGAATAACTTACAGTTTAGTAATAAATAGTGTTAAGGAGTAACATAACTATAATAAAATCCACTTGAGCAGTATATAACATAAGTCAGCAACATAAAAAAGGCAACTTTATGAGACAGATATTGCACAGACATCTTGCTACATGTGAACTTTGAACTTACATCTAAATGTACAAATTTTATGTTACTTTAAAACTATACAAAATAAATTATGATTATTTTAGATTTCACACTTTTTAAAATTAAGTACATGTAAAAGTTTTCAGAACAGTATATTGTTTTTTAACCTAGAGGATTCTGGAGTATTTTTTATTAAATGATACACAACATATTACGATAACGTTTAATTTGATTGTTAATTATAATGTACTAATTTAACAAATAAATAATTCTGTATTTTTACCTTGATATATAACATAAAAGGTACTTAGTAAGAGGCTAATTTGAGTTTCTGTACCAGTAAATAATATTGTAGAACACCTCCATGATAAACAAAAACGGTCATTTCTTCTTGAGACATTATTTCTTACCGTATGAACTTTGCTTAAGAACGAACAAATGTAGCTGATGCAATTGATTCTAAATCATTTAAAATTAATTATAGACACATAGTAGACACAGTTCTACAACAGTTAAATAAACAAAAAGCACTGCGTAAAACCAAATATAAACACAATATGGTATGCTTGTTATTGCAGTGCCATCTATCGTAAACAGCTCGCTGCGGAATGAGAAAGCGACTGTAGTAAATTCTCCGAATGCCAAAACTGAATAATCTTTGAATTTTAGTCAGGTAGTATGCAGATATATTCAGGTATCTAAATCAATTAATGTTTTACAGCATATTATTTAAAATTACAGTCCCAATTACAGCAGTGGGAAAATTTAACCTGAGTAAAATTTGGATGCTACATTAGACATAGACTGAGGCCCAGATATGGGGTGGAGTTGTTTAAAAAAAATAATAATCGAGCAAAACGACAATGCAACATTTTGGCCTATAAAATATCAAAATTGGACATTTTTTTTTAACTGTCAACATTTTAATACAAAAATCATGTAAGAATGTTCGTCACCTATTGTATAATTGTTATTTGTAGAACCGAATTTTCACGCTGTGAGCAATCACAAGTATCGTTATAATAAAAGTGAGGACTAAATATCATAGAACCACATGGTGCAATGAAACAAACAGATAAATAGGGTATACTTACCACAGTTACGTTCGTCCGAACGGTCTGCACATTCATAGTTTCCGTCACAAACATAACCTTTATTAATGCAATTCCCAGACAAACACTTGAACTGGTCGTCCCTGCATGTTTTATCTATTATATTGAATGCGAATTAGTAATTTTCCATTGGTGTGAATTACCTAACCAAAATTCAGATAATTGTATTGTATAGCCCCACCATATCTAATTATAATATGAAAGTCGACCTTTGAACTTAAGGTGTAGGTCTAGTGGCAGATTCGGGCGAGCATGAGTGAGGGTCGCGGTATCAGTGTCTGGACCCAACTTGAGCTTTAAATGATGGGTTATAAGCGCATGAGCTGGTAAAGGGGCGTGTTGTTGTCGTTGTGTCGAGGGAGGTGGAGTCTAACAGAAACAAACTTCAAATACAAGAAAAATATGACAAATGATCCGCGTCAAATTTTGTATAATTGTGTATGAATTCATGAACCACCCAAACCGCCTCCACTTACTGTACCTAAGAGGTGTGGGTGGTCGCTTTGAGTGGGTTCTCAATTTACGTAACTATATATTGTAATTGGACCGGCCTGTATGCGTGTATGTAGATGTGTAAGTCTGTTCCTTATTAGTTATGTTATCTAAGGAAAACAAACAGGTAGATTTTGCAATTAGTGACAAAAATAACACCGAATTTAGCAAGAAACCTTTTTTATGTCCAACTAGCCATTGCATAAAGAGTAGCCAAGTATCAAATGTCGTAATTTTAGACCACGCCAATTTGTTTTAGTTATTCAGGAATAGGATACATTTTTCTTTTATGTGTACCAAGTACATGGGTCTAAATGAAAATCGTATAAGCAGGTCGCATAATTTATGATGATACTTGTGCCTTGGGACTACCAATTTAACTGTTCCCTTGGAATACGAATTATATCACATTTAAACTGAACATTGCAATAAATATGGCCGGAATTTATCATCATGTCGTGTTAATAGGTCATAATTAATGTCGATTAAAAAATGCACCTTTATGTACAATTTTACAAAGATATAAAAATATAGCAGTTTCTATACACATATTTAGTTTAGTATCACATTATAGCTCTTAACAATTACAACACCACAGACATGCATAATATTGTCATTTGTATTCGGGACTTATTTATGTTTCAATAGTGGCCATATAATAATGTTGCTCTGCAGTTGGTTAAAATGGAAGTGACCACCACAAACTTGCAGAGGCTCTTTTTTAAAACACTTTAAAACTATCTGCGGCAACAAATAGGAAATTAGCAATGGCGATTTTGATTGGTTGGTGATGAAATTTTAAACGAGGCAAATTTGTTTTGGAAACTGCAACAAAATTTTGAGCTGGAACGCTCCGAAAGGCGTAGAAATATTTCTGTTGTTTTGTTTTTGTTTTTTGTGTGTGTGTGGTTGTCGTCTCCTTGAACAGTAGGCCTACCCACGCATCGGTTTCCATAGCACAAGCTTGATGGATGGTAGCATCATGACGTCTGTCCACAACCCATCTATTTAAAGAGTTGCGTTTTTTGTTTATCACTCGGTAGGAGCAACCTGATGGTACCATCAGCAGATGAAAAGCGGTCGCTGTTTTCTAGTTCGTTGTAGATTTTTGTTTTAACCATGAACCGTAGTTTCCTTGTATTTAAGGCTGAAATATGACATGGGCCACTTTTACAACCTTTCTGATACAAGCTGGGGTATCTGAGCATGACCGGCAGAGACGCGCTGAGCGAAGTTCGAACTTCTAGCCTCATGATCTGAAACCCGAACAACGCAGGCTGCGGAACCCGCCGTCCCCTTGCTGCAATCTTGTCATTCATGGTAGCTCAACGTACTGTTTATTGTTAACTATAGGCTCATTCTGGGTTATGTGTAGCATTTCACGCAGCATTCTGGTGTAGCATCTATCCAAGAGCTTCTGGAAAGTAGATTGGAGGGTGCAACAATCGCACATATGTTAATAACCTTACTTATGTCAAGTATCGTATTGTACTAGGCAATAAGACAAAATAAAGAGCAAAACGCCATGCCAGGAGGATTAGATCTGGATATGAAAATAAGGATAGCTAAAAGTGTGTATGGAAAACTATACTTTACTTTATGCATAACAAAATGGATAATTAAACAATTAAAAATTCGTTGGTGATGTAGGTCTGGGAAAACGGACTAATAATATATTAAACGGAAGGAAGAATCAAAGGGAAGAGATCAGCCGGTAGGAGAAGAATAGTATTACTAGACTCTCTGAAGATGGGGGATATGTAGATGTGAAGAGAAGCGCACAAGACAGATCAAAGCGGAAAAGCTCATAAACCAATGTTGTTATGAAGACCTGGTACATAGCAGAACACTAATGATGAAATATTAATATACTATTCCCCTGTTAATTGTACATTGTACTTTGATATTATACATTGAGGGTATTTTCGATGTGTATTTTGAAATCTAACGACAATAATAGTGCTCTCTGGGCATCCTAATAAGTTTATGTTGAAAAGAGCTGAATCTCGTAGTTCACATTTTCCCCAGACAAATTAAAATGATTAAAACCTGAGAACTTAGAGGCATCTGTACGGAAAAGGGCATGTCTCAAACGCAAGTCGTTCAGGTGTCTTGGATTGATTATAATAATATTCTAGGTAGTCCAAGTTGAAAATATAGTAAAGACATTTAAACACAAATACAACGAGTATATATTCGTATCTGTCTCTCAAATAAATTATTTTAAAATTACTTTCTCTCATTGTAACTTACTACTTGACGAAGCTCAAACTGTTTAAAATATATAAATATTAAATATTACTTAGTAGAGACAGCCTATGATCTACATTTGATTCCCATATTCGCCTATAGCAAGTAATACACATTAGGCGTAATGGTTACCTACCCGGGTCCTAGGCATTACTGACAGCATACCATGCAATGGTAACAAAAAACAGCAGAATGGTTCCCGTTGATGATGTCCGCATGTTGACGTCAGGCTAAGTGTTCAAAAAACAGTAATACTAATTCTAAATACTATTTGAGAATATATCGGTACATCACTTAATAATACAGTAGGAACGATAAGATAAGTAACATCAATTGAAATGATTAACTTAATGAAGAGATAATATGTGTTCGGATGGATTCGCTCCTAACTGTGATTATTATTGCTTAGAGAATTCATTATCTGCGCCAGAAAAATAGTAAAATTGAAGCAACAAAAGTTAGACAATGTCAAACACCTTGTGGGATTTACAAGAGAATGGTAGCAACGAAAGTTAGACAATGTCAATCACCTTGTGGGATTCACAAGGGAATGGTAGCAACAAAAGTTAGAAAATGTCAAACACCTTGTGGGATTCACAACAAAATGGTAGCAACGAAAGTTACACAGTCTCAATCACCTTGAAGGATTCACAAGAGAATAATAGTAACGAAAGTTAGACAATGTCAATCACCTTGTGGGATTCACAAGAAAAATGGTAGCAACGAAAGTTGGACAATGTCAATCACCTTGAGGGATTCACAAGAAAATGGTAGCAACGAACTTAGACAATGTCAATCACCTCGTGGATTCCGAATTGAATGTTAGCAGTTGGCGCAGAGGCTGCGTTTCGTACTTTCAATCACGGGACTGGGGGTCCGGGACTCACTCTAGGCGGCTGTTTGTGTTCCTAGGCGAGATACTTTATCCACGTGGGTACAGGGTAGAAACAAATAATACATGCGCTGAATATAGCTGATATATTATGGAATGGATTGTGTTTGTTCCAATGACTTTGGTAATGTGAAGCTCTTAGAGGCATTGACACCACAAAATGAGTAGCATTGTAGGTGAGATCATCAATCAAATATATTCTGAAGGAAATTTAATTAACTTGGAGTACTGTGGTACTTATATTTAATTATAATATACTTTGTAGGTCATTTTGCAGGAAAGTGTCCTCCATGTAGATTGTCTAAAATTATGATTTATATCTATCTATCCTTCCGTCCGCCTGCCCGTCCGTCCATCCATCAATCAATCCATAGATATATCTATCTACCTACCAATCTACCTACCTTCCTATATATCTATCTCTTTGTATTCCAATAATTTTAATAATATGGGTTCGTTCTTTAATTATGCGAATAAAATCATAAATGAGTACGAAGATGAACACAAGCAATAGTTCAAGATGACTTTTCTTGATTACTTAATTTGGTACATGATTAAAGGTATTATCAAGTAAGTATGCGCATTCGATTTGTAATTAACGTTTGGCAGAAAAATTAGAATTGTAATTTAGTACCTCTGCACGTGGCTAAAATTGCAATAGAGATGTTTTGTTACTTTAAAACGAAAATGGATACGTCATAAATTATTGTAACGTTTGAGTCAAACTTGAATATCTGTCACAGTTGGTCAGTATTTTAGGACGACCATCAATTTGATTTAGATTTTTAACACATTTAGCAACTTTAAAAAAATGGAAATGTGACGTATCAGTTTTCGTTTGCAAATTTGCGAAACCCAAAGATGAGTAACGGCTAGATGGTGAACTCCCACAGAATACATAACCCAAAGTGAAGTTCCATGTAAGCGCCTACTATTTCGGAATCCAACCGTCATGGTGCGTTTTAACGTTTTAACGCTGTTGCCACATCGAAATTGCGCTACCAACTTTATCAATAAATGGAAGTATATTTAATCCAAATATAAAGATACACACACACCAAAGGTGGATGTTTTCAACGACGCAATGAGACTTGTAGATGTCTAATGACAACGCTCGAGGAAACTTGCCAATACCATCAGGTATAGCACCTGCATGCCGTCTTCAAATTACGAATATGGCAAGCCACATCTTCCGAAGATAAAACGGATTCAACGAAAACACGTTGCTACTCACACCCCCAATTAATGTAATAGCAACACCCATATTAGTCATCCTAAGTCATTGAGAGCCTCTCAGAGATAGACTTTCTCGACATATCTCCTGAAACATTTCTGGGTCCCTGTCCTATCTAGATGAAGAACGATTAGATGGTTGGTGAAGGAGCTCCTCTTGAGATGTCGACTTACACGAACGAACGGTTTAAATGTGTATGATTAGTTGTAGATATTAGCGTAAAGGTATAATAATACTTTTTCACACTGCACACATTTTAAACATCCAAAACCATGTAGATATTGTATTCAGTCGTATTCAATACTAAAATTTAATTATTTAAATATCATATCATAACAATTGTTTACAGCAAATATTTGTTAAGTTAAGATGTGCAAAACTCGGAGGATGCATACGAAACTGAGATACAGTGCCAAGTGAAATAATTGTTTATATATATTGATTACAGGGTACGATTCAGGTAAGGCCGAATTAGTGTAGCACTGAATAGGCTACGTAATAGCATAGAAATATAATTGCATTCTATGGTAACTCAGCCTATAATGGAGCATGTTTTACCATTCAAAACTTATAATGGCGAGCTTTAGTATAAAAACACATTATGGATATCACATTTATATGAAATGATTTTTATTAATACAGAATTTAATGCAGTAAATAGTTATTATCAAAACAGATCATAAATCATTCAATTACCTTACTTAAGTAAACAGAAATCGCTTAATCCTTTTTCCCACTCAGGACTGTATATCAGTTTGCTATGGAGCCATTGTCATAGCAATGAGCTATGTCATATGGCTATGGAGCCATTGTCATAGCATTGAGCTATGTCATATGGCTATGGAGCCATTGACATAGCAATGAGCTATGTCATATAAACCAGTCATCACAAATAAATTATCTTACATAATTACATTACAAATGATACCATTTTTATTGAAGTTCTTTTAAAATTTAACTGCAAAAAAAAGCTTCAATATGCTTTTATAAAAAGTAATCATTATATTATAGATTCTTTCACTTAATGTGTTTTAAATAATGTGTTTTGGTCTTGTATGCCAGGTAAAAAATAATTGAACAAGCAATAAATGAAAGAAAACAACAGATGGTATACAATTCAGTCAGTGTGAATGGGCTATACTCAACAGATCCATATTTCCAAACAGATGTCAAATAGCAATCACGATTGAACATTGACCAAACATTAAAAACAATGCGTTTTAAATACACGACATGGATTAAATTGTATTAAGAAACACTCAACTGTTGGTATGTATAAATAAAAAAAAAGAATCAGTTCTACTGCCTACAACATGTGGTGTCTTCCAAAGAGGTATATTGGGCCACTTTTATACGCTTAATAATCATATACCTACTGTAAATAACAAACTTATCCATTCGGAAGGTATTCGCGCGTGTCCAATGTGTTTCTAATGCTATAAATTCGTCGTAATTTTATGTAATTCTGTTCTGTAAGACTGTTCTTTGTAGTTTTCTCATACCAATCCATTAAATCGAATTATATTACTTTCCTCTTATTTAAAACTGCCCCTATCAAAGAAAAACCCTATATAGGAATGAGAATACGGTAAAGTATATAATGCAATAACACTCGTGCATCTAAACACGTCCTTACAGGTGTCCTGTTGTTATTAATCCGGTGTTTGGTCCATGTTGTCACTATGGGTTATTCGATTGTTAAGTGATTTCTTGATTACTTCCCGTACCTGAAATTGAATGATATTTATATTTTGTTTAATAGTCGATAGAATTATTAATGATATATTCCACAATTCCCCTATTTCAACTGAACCAATTTATAAGATTCCACATACATATTTGTTAGACTTATTAATAAACCAATATAATATTATATTAATTAATTGGAAACAGGCGTTTCGGTCTTCCAATCATGAGGTCGGTGGTTCGAGATTCACTCTGGTCAGCTGTTTGTGTTCCTAGGCAAGACACTTTATTCACGTTGCCTCTTTTCACTCAGGAATGTGTACCTGAGAGGTACAAATGTCAGATGCGCTGATTACAGCTGCAACATTGTGGAACGAGTTTGTATCCCATAGGCGTTTATTCCAATAACTGGGGGTAATAATTGTGAAGCGTTTAGAGGCCTTGACAATAGGCGCTATATAAATGTCACATATTATTATCCCTGATTTCGAAACTAAACCAAAATGTTTGCTCTGTATGATCACATACTCTATGTGTTCAAGAAGGTCAACCTACACATGTGACAGAGAGAAGCCATTGGAGGCATGTAAATTGAACAATTGGATAACTGAACTATTTATGAGTTATGAAACTACGCATTATTATCTTCAGAATAACAAAAAAATAGTTTCATATGATCTTTATTTCATCTGCTCTCAAAACCGTTTCTATTCCATTACATAATCTATAAGGAGTAGAAACATTTGTTGACATTATACAAGTTATATTAAAATATTGTCTTTCGTCAAATATGCTCCATTGTACGGCGTCAAAATCAATGTTATTGGTTACTATGCGCACAGTTCTTGTTTTTTTATTTTTTTTAATTTTATACATTAGTGTTTTATTTGTATTGCTGATATATCCCCAGATAGAAATTCCGTAATCCATACATGTTGTATTATAGTTAACTATAGTATAACTAATGTTTAACGTATAAGCCAGTTTGAAGGGTAAATTTCATTTAGACCAGACTAACCTTGTTACATATTTAATGTGATAGTCACATTTAAGGTTTTCATCTAATTCTAGTCCTAGATATTTTATGTTTTGGAATTCACAAATATAGTTCTGACGAAAATATACATTTGTTTTCATAATTGTTTTTGTTATAATTATAATACTAATATTGGTTTTACTGGAGTCGTAAATAATATTTGTATCACATTTTCGAGAACACACTGTTTCTTACGTTTGCAACTTTATATTTATTTATTGTATTTATTTATTTATTTCATAAAAACCACTATGCGGAGAAGCTTACATAAAACAAAACCGATAAAAAATACAACTTACATAGTAAAATACACTTAAAAAGGTTTTGTTAATAAGGTAATTAGATCCAAGTTCTATTGTTTGATACAAGATTTCACATTGATTAATGATTTGAGGATGTCACATAGACCATGATTGAGGAAGTGATTAATTTGAACAAAACATTTCAGTTTTTCCTATAATTACTATTAAATATTGTTAAAAATAAAGATATATATCTACTGTCTACGGTCTTTACCCTATCAATGAGAGTTATTTTATATGCTGAATTACCAGCTGATTCGCATTTCAACAAATGTGCATAAAACTTTATCAGGCAGGTTAATTGTATGAAACAGATGGGTGGACCTACAGAACTTTGATATGAAAGATAATTCACCTCTTTACTAAGAACACACTGTGATAACCAGATGAACAGTCCTTGGAAGGCATTCATTGTTACAAAGACGTATTCCAAAATTAGAGAATCTGGAAACATGCTGATGACGCCAAATATCCACCAAAGACCAACAGCTGGTGTCAGGAGTAATACACCGGTAAACAAAGTTCTATGAATGAATGAAGCAAGTAGTTAATACAACTGTGAGACCTACTATCAATTTTATTGAAATAACACTCTTAATACAAGAAATACTGACAGGTTTAAATAAACAATACCCTGCAGAGCAACCTCTTCCCTACCACTACCACCACCACTGCCACTACTACCATTGCTTTAACATGCTAGTTACACCTCACTGTTACATCTACATTTGTACCTATTTCCTGTATTTATTTTATCAACAAAGCAGAAAGGTCATCTTACTTATTCTTCGCATCAAAATTCAAATGTTATTGAATTAAATATTTTAAAATCTATTTTGATTACCGACTTTGGGGAATTTCATTTTCGACTGTAAGAGGAGTTATCAAAAATATTCCTGATGTAGATATTGAGTTTACCCATATTTCCTTCTTGTTAAGGAAAGTTGTATTCTAAATATTGTAATTGCCATGAATTAAAACTATTTTCGTCGTTCACTTTCGACTGAATATTTGATTTTATTTAATGCATTTGCAATTCATCTTGGAAACATAATGAATAGAAACAAACCTATGCCCATCCTATGTGATTCCTACTGTGATTTATATAGTGTTCTTACTTGATTCGCTTTAGGTTTTGCTTATCCTCTCCAGTTTGGTTCGGCATTTGGGATTTCGTAAATGCTACATATCCAATAACCAATAGCTGTGTCAGTACAACCTGTAAAATACACGGTATATTTCGTTAAAAATCAAAACATTACATTAAATTACAAACAACGTCATTTGCAATGTATCGTCATTGCTTTATGCGAATGGATTACCTTACTTCTTTGATGGTTATTCTTAACACGATTTGCGTACCATATATCTGTGTGATTCGTGTTGTTTTCTATTCAGTCTTTCTTTATTTTTCTTTTCCTTGTTTCTTTATATTTTCTAAATTAGATTATCTAAATACCGACACACTATCTTGTAACTAATTAACATAACCAACAGGTGATCAGATAATAATCACTTTCTATTAATAATAATAGTTTTTAAAAATAAATTATTATTGTAAATTTTCAATCCATATTTGTCTTCTTAAATTTAAAACATTTATTTAGATAAGGCCTGTGTTATATTTACAAACAGCGGCAACCAAAGTTTTAAGTTCAAGATAAAAACTATAAATCGACGTCAAATTCCAAGGTCACACTACCAAATATAGGGTACAAACAAAAAAGAATTGTCATAAGAAATTAAACACATGTCAAATATCAAATCCCTACTTATGACGATACATTCGCTATAAATGAGGTTAAAGTTGACAACAGACAGACAAACACAGAGACAGACGGACTGGATAAAAGTATTCATCGGTGATCTTTGATCTGGAGGAATACAAATATGAAAGCTCTAACATTACCAAAACAATGATGCACACAGGAACAATGAAAGTCCAAATAGTTCCAGAAGTGGTATCTAACCAACACCTGCAAGTTAAAAAAATGTTTAATTAATCCAGTAGATCTACCATATGCTAATAATGATTAGGATTAATATTTAAGAACTCGATATCAATAGGACAATAAGCGTTACATATGGAAACGTTGTATCGACTGGTTGTTTTTTTGTTGTTTTGGGAAGTTTTTTTGAAAAATTATGTCTTTATTAATATATCTGATTTTCATGTAATATCCCAAACGGATTATGATATTAAAAAAAAATACTTTACCTATGTGTTAAGAATAACTTTAAAATCCTTTACAGTTTCATCGGAAATTTTTTATTTTAACATCTCATCAGGCTGATTCCAAAAATGGAATTTCTTGAAATCAATCATTGGATGTTTCGAGCTGATATAATCTGTTGTTTGTTTTATTGGAAAATATAAAATATAAAATATATCCAATCAACAGTTGGTACTTATCGGATCATGAAATATGACCTACGCGGCATAGTGATTTGACCTTGGTTCGCTGAGTGCGGACAGCAAATGATACAAACATGTCAAACCTTTTCCATATCGTTTTAAATTATAAAAGTCTTAGTTTGAAAACATACATGTCAGATGCGTAGTTCTCTGTCGTTATACAAGCCGTTATCACTATGATGATGACGGGTGCAGTCCAACCAATATATCGACAGATTGTAAATCGCTTATTGTGATTAACAAATGGGTGTTTAATCTTCATATATACATCTGTTGACATAATCAACATCCACGAAAAGCTTGCCAATAGACTATAGTGTAGAGATCCAGCTAGGAGACTGCATGAAACCTGTTGATTAAAGTAAGGAAAAATCAAACATTGTACTTGCACAAGTATAAATCAGCACTGTTACCATTTCTAGTATGTTTAGTTAATACCACTACAATTGACAATGGTAACTATCATCCCCGATAAACTACCATCCACTAAAAATATCAATACTACCACTATTTTAAAACCACAACCCTCTCCTGTCAACTACCAATATCATCAAAACATGATGATTTGATGATTTAACCTATCCATAACAAATAAATTTGACTCACAAACGCAAATACCATCACCACCCAATATATTCACTCAATGTGTAAAGGATGTTCCTATGCCACATGTGAGGTCTCACCACAAAATGAGTCAATTTAAATTGAATTATTTTCCAATATAACACATAAGCTGTAATGTACATTTTCAATGACATTCATTGGATAAGTAGATCCAAAGATAGGAGAATTTGAGATTTTGCATGTATGGAAACATAGTTTGACTCATTTGGTGGTGAGACCTCACATATCCATAAAACAAGTAAAATTATTTGGAGGACTAAGGAAAATTTAAAAAAAGTTGAGTTTCGAACGGTATCCAATGATTTAATATAAAAGATCAAACCAATTCAAATTATTATATCCTATAATTTGAACCAGTAGATTCAGAGACTCTTCTAATTCTTCAATTATTTTTTCTAAAGATTTTTTTTTTTGAAAATGTTGGATTAGAACTCTACCACAGTATTGATAAGACATTAAAATATCCCAATGTCAATCCCAACAAATTTCACACGATGTTCTGGGTGTCTTCAGGGTCTACATTATGTATTCCATTGTGGATATTCATAAATCGGATTATTCATTTTTTTTCAATAATTAACAACAAAATTACCGGTGAGTGATTTCCATCGGCCTCTAGTAGTAAAAAGAAGAAATTTACACATAACATTGCGATGACCAAGTGTCGCAATATTCTGTATCTGTCCGATTTTCTTAGTTCTCTGAAATATATACAAGGTAAAGACAACCATTTAAACCAAACCCGAAAACACACACTATACTATACAAAACAGAAACCAACTTGGGAACAACTCGTCTAAAGAGGAATGTTGAAACGCGTTTTTTTTTTAGAATGGCCTTTGATAAAATATACAGTATATTGCGTCATCATAATGTAGTTTGCGTTTTGTTGCTTTATGATATTTTTCTTAGGTGTGTCCAAACAACCCTACTGTTTACTTCTTTGGAATGGATTTACGTATGTGGGATCGGTATGGGTTTTTGTATACGGGATCGGTTTGGGATTTGGTATGTGGGATTTTTTTTAGGCGTGTCCAAAACAACCTTTCGCTTTACTTCCTCGGAATGGGTTTTTGTATGTGGGATCAGTATGGAGTTTTGTATGTGGGATCGGTTTGGTTTTTGGTATATGGAATTTTTCTTAGGTGTATCTAAGCAAAACTATGCTGTACTTTTTCGGTTTGGGATTTTGTATGTGGGATTTTTCTTATGTTTGTCCAGGCACCCCTGTAATTTACATTTTCGGTATCGATTTTGGTATATAGTATCGGATTTGGTATGTGGGATCGGTTTTGGTTTTTGTGTGTGGGATTTTTCTTAGGTGTGTCCAAAACAACCTTACGGTTTACTTCCTCGGAATGGGTTTTCGCATGTGAGATCGGTATGGGGATTCGTATGTGGGGTCGGTTTGGTTTTTGGTATATGGGATTTTTCTTAGGTGTATCTAAGCAAAACTATGCTGTACTTTCTCGGTTTGGGATTTTGTATGTGGGATTTTTTTTAGGTTTGTCCAGGCACCCCTGTAATTTACATTTTCGGTATCAGTTTTGGTATGTAGTATCGGTTTTGGTATGTTTTATATCTTAACCTTTTTTATATTGATCATTCAACAATTTACATGCGGACCAGCACGCCCTTGTACCCTTTATAAATCACCTACAAATGACATAACTGTGGATGATGGTTTATTTCCGTCCCTTCGTATGGACGTACAATCACACACTTTATTTGTTTTCAATAATATCACTTCCCAAAAGGAATAATAATTAAACCATATCTTACCTGAAGCTACAGACAATAACTAAGGTAATGATAAGAAAGACACTTGAAATTGATATGCCAACGTTTGTAAGCGTAGACATGATTTGCGTATGTTCGTTTTCTTTCATCTATAAAGTATATAATATAAATATACCATTTTAACGTTTTCTTCAATAGAAACAGTTTTAATACTGATTAACGTTTAAGTTGAAACAATAGAAAAATACGTTCGATTTTAATTATATGAAATATAAAATCAATATGAGCATAGGGGTCAATTTGAGTTGAAAAGTTGGGAGGGGACAAAGACAAGAAGTTGCAGTGGTTGCGCCATGATTTGGACGACGGGAGGGGGCATGGTCTCCGACAGGGGGACCAGCCGATGTTTACTGGTTTGGTTTCTCAAGCAAAAAAGAAATTGTTAAAAAGGTTATTTCCCCGTTTTTGGCCAATTTGTTTGTCTATTCTCTATTTTTAGGGTCAATTATGAAATATTTTTATTTTTCTTTTCTCCGACGAAAATGGTAGG
>JAOTQE010059693.1:0-18925 GCA_025631205.1 Nesometra sesokonis | reverse complement strand
ATAATGCATACTCCAAGCAATGAGATACACGCCATCTCATTGCTTGGAGTATGCATTATACTTTCTTACTTGAAGTTAATTAGTGGACCTTTCGAATGTTTTAAAGAAGTTTGGAATTTGAATTTGAATTAAAGAGTACTATATCCTTATCGACGGAGGTAGCACCGCCATCTTTCATTTTCATCTATATTAAATAACTATCGATATTCTTAGATTACCACACAAATTTAAATCATCGACTTTAAATCCAAAGTTTTAAAGGTGGTCGGAAGTGTTGGCCTCCGATTAGGAAGATGCTATATCATTATTGGCGAAAGGTTGCCATTGTTGATTATCATCTTCATCGAACGATTGTGGGTCTCGTCGTCTACCGATCAACTCGATTCTCATGCTAATTAAAAGCATATTTCAGTTTTAGGAAGAATCTTCCTAATTACAGGGGTTTATGATAATGATTTAACGTGTTGTCCTCCAATTAGCGGATGTTATTAATGACAGGACAGGCAAAAATTAAAGATAAACTTATTATTGGTATCACCTAAATCAGTACTTAATTAGGAGATGCAAAGTGTGTTGAGGAGTAGCCACATCCTATAATTTAGTTACGCTCTGGATCGTGTGAACAGCTTTTAATTATAGTTAACATTTTATATACAGTAGGAACAATATGTAACCATTAATTAACATTAAAAAAAAATATTCAGAGGATCTGAAAATATTCAACAAATTTAGAAAGCATTTCCAATGGCAGTTGTGGTCAACACCCGCTACGGTCAAGTAACTGGCCAGGAAATCAATACCATACGGTACATACTACAATTGGTTTCATTTTACGAATAGTATTATAAAATACCATGGAGAAAAAATAAGTAATGTTAGAAATATGTAGGAAAGTTAAACGATCTGTGGTATGTATGGAAATTATTTCATTTAGCATACGCGGTATGTACAGAGACAACGCCCTGAAATTAACATTTCAAAAACAAGACATATGCCACTTCTCGAATGAAGTGGGTCTTACTAAAAAGATCTTTTGATTTATTTCAATATGAAAGTATACGGCATACTTCATGCAATCAAATACTTGCTATTGTGTTAAAGTTAAATATTTCGTTAATTTTATGACATCTTCAGGTTTTTTAGTGTCTGAATCCAACCGTTTGAAGCACATTATAACACACTATACTAAAATAAAATCAGTCAATTTTCAATACTTTTTTGTCTTCGGTTGAGGTTGAGGCAACCTACCTTAAGGCCGATTCCCACTGAACGTTGACAAGCGAATACTTGAGCGTCACGCGTCAAGCAAAAAAAGTTGACCATGGATCAACTCTTGCGAATTTGCTCGCGAACCTACGATTCAGCCGCACGCGTCGCATTTCGACGCTTGTTCGCGTCTAGTGGGAACCGGGCTTTAAATCGGACTCTATATCAGAGAAGTTCACAGTATGGAGTAAATATGGTGAATACACTGACTGGAATAATTTATAATGAGCATTTTGATCTCTAGTTTAATGTGTTTTCTTTATCTATAACAGCTCAATTTTCTAGGCTTACAAAACGGAATTCTAATAAGATGCATGTTTCTTAAAACTATTTTAAGCATTGATCAATTGACGGACTAAACTACTAATGTTATCACTGACAGGCATCACTGACAGTTAGAAGCACAACGTCTAAAACGTAATGAGAACAGAACGACAAAGCAAAATGTAAAGATGCTCAGGCGACGATACCTGATCTAAACTCGTTAGTCTAGTGGTACGGATGTCAGACTAGTTATCTGAAGACGTGGGTTGGAGTCTCACCCGAGAACAACTTTCGGTTTTTCGAAGTATTCTCAACGGTACCAAGTTCGGTACATTCCTTGTCAGATTTGGGGAATAAACAAAGTGTATTTATCATTTTAGCTAAGGATAAGCGTGTAATCTATATAGTTAGGTCTATATTATTATAGCTAGGTCTATATTATATCGATAAAAAGTACTGTTTGCTTTAATAAACAGAGAGCAACATGCATGGACTTGGTTAGGGCGTCCTTGGCGTATGCCAAATATCATTCTAAAGGTACATATTATTGGAAAGGAGCTTCGTAACTGTATATTAGTACTGTTAATGTATACTTTTATGTCACATGACGAATTTCAAACCACTTACCAGTCTCCGAATGTTTTCTAAATCAATATCATTGTATAAGTTTTGAAAGTGGCGTTGTTATTGAAAAAAAAAGAACCAGAAGCGGGAATGTTTAAACACAGTGCCCCATTATTCAAAGGCAAGCATTAACTTGTTTGATGAATTTACATCTGCTTGTTTGAACCAGGTTCTAAAAACCATATTATAATGTAGGCTATGGTAATATCTACCACAAAATGAACGACGGTACTATTAACACTTACCAAATTGAGACTACGTCATGTTTTTTTAAACCGATATCATTGTATAAGTTTTTTAAAAAGTGGCACTGTTATTGAAAAAGGAACCAGAAGCAGGAATGTTTTGTTTTTAGAATTCGAAGGCAAGCATTAACTTGTTTGATGAATGAATTACCTGCTTGTTTGAACCAGGTTCTAAAAACCATTTAACGTAGGCTATGGTAATATCCACCACAAAATGAACTACCGTACTAGTACTACATACAACGGTAATACCTAAAGCAATCTTTACGTTACCCAAGCACAACACCTTTTGGAAATGTTGGTTGGTAGGTATTACCTTGGTATTACTGTTTTTACAATTTTATTTTATTTACTCATTTACGCTATTTTGGGGATAACTTTATACATTTCGTACAATCTGCAGGTATTTTGTACAATTTTGCGGGATAGTATGATATATTTTTAGAACAAATTATGTAAAATATTAAGATTAAAAAAGAAAAAGCGATGATTTTCGAGATTTTGTAAGGTTTGGACAACACCAAGATTGTGTAGGCCTAAAAGGTTTGTAGTCATCATTACTCTATTTTGTTTTGTATTCGTTTTTCATCACTGATCACCACATATACTGTTTTACATCATGTTTCTGACAAGCCCGTGAGTGTTCACATAGGTCTCACAACTAGTGGTGAAACCAGTTCAGTAATTATATACAGGTAGTACCTAATTAACCAGTAATTTAACCAAGAGGTGAGGCCGCTTAAAATGACTCAACACTTCAATCAAAAAAACAAAATACGGATAACTATACGAGGCGCTTGTACTAATTCATGTTATAATCCACTTAAATAAAATTGATACTTATTGGTCCAAATATTTTGGAGACTGTTGAATCTCAGGATAAATAGCGTTAATTATTTTGCTAGAAAACTCGCACTTACTCATATTAAACCCCAGGCTGGCTGTCCGCAAGTAAACCTGTGGCTAAGTATTGCTCAGACAGAAGATATAGACCAGCTGTCGCCAACTGACCATCTGACCGGTCTCTCTTATAATCGAAATAATAATGAATATTTTAAGTTATTTGCAATGATTGATAGCTATGAAAACGTAATACATTTCGTTAATGGAGAAGGGACTGTCGAGTTACTATTTTGTGTTAACTTTCGTTTTCTTATATTTTCTTACTTTGTAAATGTTTAATTTCTATATTAAATCTTAATATCCTTCATCAAGTTATGCTTTCAAGGTTGTGCATCCATTTTTTCAAGTGCATAATTAGGCCTATGATGATGATGATGTTACTGAGTATAAAACAAATATTTTAAAATTAAATTAATAATAATAATTCAATTGGCAAATTTCACAAGTACAATTTTGCCAGCAGCAAACAACATGCTAGATAAACTCTTACTCCAACTGAATGTTGACAAAAATATTGTCATAAAATAAAACTTTAACTCAGCATTAACCAAAAATAGGCATATTAACACATTTATTAACTTACATACAAATTACTTTATTAAAAAAATTACAATGATTTTCAATAAACAATCGTTACAGAAACCTTATCAGCCATGTATAATTTTTCAATCCTGACTGTAAAGTATTACCATTACCGGATTTAGATGAAACAATTCAATACACTTGATGCAGTTGAAAAATTTCCCTTTACGTCAAAATCTACAAATGTTTTCCAAACATTAAGGCTTAAACTTTTAACTCAATATTTACATGATTTGAATTAATTTGGTTTAATGTACTATATGAAACGAAAATTTCTGGAACAAGCTATAAAAAATAAATGTAATAAACGGAATATAAATATCCTTACGTAAACAAAATTGAAACGTCATCAGTAAAAAAATGTAGGAACCAAAGATAATCCTCAAACGATGTCGTAAAATGATCTTATTTCCAGGGAATGGAGTGGATACTTTGCCCACGATTGTTTGTATACATCGGTAAAAGTGTAGACAATTTATCTAAATATTTGTAGTGTTGTAACATTTAATATTCATAAAATAATTTATTAAACGATAAATCTTACATTTCTATCACACTAATGAATTCATAAGAGAAAATGTTAGGCATGAATTAGCGAATTTTTTAGCTTTCTAGTCTCTTTACTCCTAAATGCAAAGATACCACAAACCAAATAATTACAAAAACAATGTAAAGTAAATGATTTCTAAAATATTTGACTATCTAATGTTCAGCAAGATTCACTCAGTACAAATATTACAACTTTGTTTTACCATGATTTACTAAAAAGTTAACATGATATCAACTTTGATGGGGTATAAATGCCATTTTTTTTAAAGTTTAAGTGAGTTTTAAACAATATTTTAAAAATTTATACCGCATCACAATAACCTATACGGTAGGAAAATGTTTTTTTAATCATAAATTGGTTTGTATTAAACTAAGAAAAAAAAACTAAGTAATCCAACCCAACCGTGGTTTTCTTTGTGAGCACCTGAAGACAAAGGTGATTGAATACATTCTAAATGCAACTTGATGAAAAATTATGTAAGCGAGTTAGCCTTCATTTTTTGATTCTGACACATTTACATATTGCATTCCTTGCTTAAAAACTATCTGAAACTAATAGATATACAACGTATGGTCAATCTAATTTCGCCCCCTTGACAAGCACATCTGCAACTTGACAGGGGTTTAATCATGATGATACATAACATACATTTGAGACTTGGTTCAAAATAGTTAAACGGTGAGGTCCAAGTCTGGCCAGTTTCAACGAAAGTTTGGAACTTCCGTGATAAGTTATACAGTACGCAGTTTTAAGGAATGATCTATCTATAGATTATATACAATTTATGTTAATTTCCTATCTTATGTGATCGTTGCTGATATACTATGTACATTATAAGCAATTAAGTATATATATTTTTTATGTCTGTGCAGCAGTGAATATTGGATAATGTAATTTAACTTGAAGCGCTCGAGATGTGGTTACATCAAGGAATGATGAGAATACATTGGACATCACATAAACAAAAGGGTAACTTAGTGAGGAACTTAATCAGCTATTTCACGTTTTTAACTGCGCATGTGCAGATAAAGGTCAAGATATAGGGCAATGGCTTATTGCGTTCCAATCCCGGATTCGAACCTGGCCTCACATGTTATTTCCCTCCCACAACCTAACGGACTGCGCCACTCCCTAAGCCTCATAATGTTTTCACGTCCTGTAAGTGGCGAGAACCTGCTGTTTGTGACACGAAAAAGATCCAAAATATATTCAAATAAAGTTGTATCTCAATGATCTCTGGCTCTGTTCCATTATTCTACATTTTTGGAAAAAAAATAGAGAAATGTGTATTGTTTATTGGTTATTATCAACTAATCAAATGAGCTGTGAGGAATTAAGTTCCACTATGAAATTTCCATGCATCTCTTTTTTTATTTTTAATGTTTTCACGTTTATTTTTAATGGTCTTACATTGTCGCGCGATTTCAATTATCATTCGAGACTATAAAAAATAGTTTACAATCAAACAACACTCACCACAACATGATCCATTACTTAATTTGTTATTTCTATCAATCAGAGGGCCGTCTAAATTATTCGACCATCATATGAAAAGACATATTACATAATAAATCAGACAGATAGAGTAGTTACAGAGCTCCGTCTAGCCGGAGCTAACAATAGTGAGGTTTCGGAAACTTACGAAATACAAAACGAATACAGATACGTCATAAATACTTGTAACATTTGAATAGAACACATTTAATATCTGTCAAATTTGGTCTGTATTTTAAAACGATCATCAACGATTCGTAGGTGGAGTATTTGATAAATTCTTAGCATATTAAGAAACTTTAAAAAAGTACGTGTGACGTATCCGTTTTCGTTATCGCATTTTGTAAATTTGCGAATCCTCCCAAACAGAGAAATTTTAAGAAAAACAGGTGTGCAAGACGGCTATCGTTAGAAGAGTAAAACACAACGAAAACCCAAACTGATGAGTCCACGTTTGAAAACAAATACTGAAATAGCCACTGGAAACGTTTGAGAAACGCATTGCTATTGGGGTGACGTGCTTATTGAGGAAGGGGCAGTCAACTTTTGATTTTCGTTACCGGAGGGGTGTGTATAATTTCCGGAAGATGTTTTAGTTAATTAGCGGAGGGGTGTCGCCAGTATAGCAGATGACCTATATGATTATTTATTTAACTTAAGGTTAACGGATGATGATTAACTGATTTTTAGATTAATATTAGTTTAGGCCTATGTTACCATTGCGATTGACTAAAAAATCGTAGCATTTAAAAACGTCGGTAAGGTCGTGACCGTTATGCTTAACACCGGCTGTGACTAAAAGGTAAAAATTAGGTAACTATTTAAAACATTTTCACTTTCCTTAAATATGATTATTATACACATTTTTTGAGTGTATTACTGTACCTGCCAATCATTTTTTTCGAAACCCGTTGTTTGATTAGAATAACTATTTCACAGTTATACTCTGATAACCCATTGAGCCAGAAAACTTTGTTTCCAATGTGATCATTGTAGTGGTAAGTTTGCAGCAAACGGGCGGCATTCCACTACTATTCCAAGACAATGTTGATCAAGGAACCGTTATACATCTCAAACTTTCTTTCCTAATACACACAATCCCGTACCATTCATTCCTCCTCATAATCTCCTTTCTGTCACCAAAACAAAACTAAAACTATTGTAAACGGATTATTCTATTTTGATGCGATTACTCTTTGGAATTATTTACCCGATCTTTCCTCCTATATTCCATGAATTTATTACGGTATACTTTCAAATAATACCTAAAAAACATCATGACACGGCAAAACCACCAAATTTTAGGAACATTGAAAATTGAGTTATTATGAAAGCCATATTACACTTTTCGCAAGCTTTCAAATGAGGGATCAATTATCAAAATCGAACATCTATAACTGAAGTTAGTGGACAAAATATACACAATTTTCCTTTGTATTTGTTTATATTTCCTGTTGTTTATTTGCTTATTTCTCAATAAATTTTACGAACATTCCGTACAATTTACGGGATATTCTTGGCATCCTGGTTACTAGGGCCTTTTCCGTAAATTTTACGGGAATTTATTGTAAATTAATCGTGTAATAGTAAAATTTCCGTAAAGTTTACTGAAAATTACAAATGCCCATAAAATTTACGAGATTTTCTTGGCATCCTTGCTGCCAGGCCTTCTTCCGCAAATTTACGGAAATTTTTACAGTGTATCTCTCAGTGGTGTAAGTGCATTTAATTATAACTTCCTTATTGATATTTTGCTAGGTCAATGTAAATTTTAAATTATTATTACACTTTTCTGAAGAGAGTACATGCATTTTTTAACATGCACAAGCCCAAGACTTATGTTATAGTTGTGTCCATTCTGGTCTTCCTTGTTCTCTACAATCTCTTAAAAGGGAATTCGGGTTTCAAATTTCTATGGATACACATTAATAGAACAATTAGTTGTTACCTTACTGACACAATTTCACAAGATTTGGACAATGATATAAAGAATGAAAATATTTTCTAAATTAGGCATTAGGCCTACATCAAAAAGTGGGTCTACTACTCATATTACACAATGCAAAAAAATAGAAAAATTACGGTTGAAAGGGTTTTGTTCGAAAACCGTATAAAAAAAATTACCTGTTCTAATGTGAATTTGACTGATCTTTCCATTTATATGAGTTATATTTGTAAGGTAAGTTTGATTTTTAAGCAAAACCCTTTCTAAATGTCCAATTTTCCTATTCTTTATCACTGTTTAATTTGAGTTCAACATTTTTTTCGGCATTATCTCGTTGTCCAAATATTGTGAAATTGTGCGAGTTAGGTCACAACTAATTTTTCTACAGATTTATCCATGACTAGTAATTCGCTACCCAACTGGCCTAGAAACCAAAAGGTACTGGGTGTGGAAAACAGGATTTCTTGCCGCGAACAAAACAACCATTCATAGAATATGAAGAGAGACTATTTAATGTGGCTGTAGAGGTCGCCTAGACCAGTCTAACTTCGGCTTGAAACGTTAGAGAAGATTTTGAAATATTATTTAAAGAAGACTTTGACTATACACATTAAATATTTTTGTATATAAAGGTTTATATGTTGTAAATGTGTTTATTAATTTGTATGATTAAGAAGACCAACTTCAAAAGTGTTATTTATAAAAATAATATAATTCAATAGAAAACGAAGTTGAAAGGAAGAAAAGGAAATAAGCCGTGAAGCGACTTAAAGAGGTTTCCAAAAATAAATAAAGTATGCGTTTTACGTAATTTGGGGACACTAATCATCAGAAGATGTCCAAAGAGCCTGTCACGTTTTATAAATTTGAACTTTATGATTTAAAACTCATCTTGGAAAGTGTTTTCGCTTATTATCTCATTGTCCTAATATTGTTAACTTTTGTCAGTTACAGTAGGTCACAACTAATTGTTCTAAGATCTAATCCCGGAGTTGCACTTTGATGTAAAAAATAGTGAAAACACACTCTTTGAGGCTCCAAAAAGAACAAAATTTTACTCCAAATGGTGGAAAATTCACTCGTGATATTACTCGATCTTTTGCAGAATTTTCACTCCAAATAATTGAAAATGCACTCCATAGGCTTAAGATCCCCCACTCTTTTGCAGAAATTTCACTTCACAAGAGTTTAAGAGCGGTCCCTCATGTCACTTTCACACTTTTAAATTTATTCCAAAAGAGTGAATGTTCTTTTACATTAAGAGAGTAATCAGGAAACCTCAACTTCTGCTCAATGTTGTTAAGAACCTTGTTAATAAGATTTCCAAAAACATTGGTATCATTTTCAAACTTTCTTCTTTTTTCCCATCACACATACTTCGTACTTTATATTGTACACTTATTCTTCCGTACTTAAATTACTGTAACTTAGTTTGGTGCAACACCTACCCCTCAAACCTTGCCAGTCTGTTCATTAAGCAGAAACAAGCAGTACGCATAGCATTAGCCCCACCAATTTCCCACATTAGTCCTTTATTCAATTCTCTTAATTTACTTAAACTTCAAGATTTGAATACACTTCATCAATGTAATTTTCTTTATTCATCTATAAACTCTTTATATCCTTTGCAGTTTTGTAACTTATTTCAACAAAACTCATGTTTTCACTCTTATAATACCAAATCTGCAGTTGATTTACATATCCCTCAGCATAAAAAAAACACTTTTCAACACAACATTAGATTTACTGGGCCCAAACTTTGGAAAGATCTACCTGATGACATCAAACAAAGCACAACTAAGAAACGTTTTTCCCTTACTCTTAAAAAAACACATTATTTCCAATTATTAAAATAAATTAAACACAACGATAGACGTTCAGTTTCATCATATATTTTTTTCAGTTACGTGTCCTTTGTTCTAATGTCCTGTCCGTCAACTGTCTTCTCTGTCTTCTGTGTTATTGTAATTTTATGTAATTTTCGTTTCAACTATTAATTACATTTTTAAGCATAATTTTACATGTACGGGCATGTCGCCCACAAGCATTGCTTTTTGGCATTGTCCTCTTTCTTAATTTATAAATTATTGTTTTCTTTGATTGTATTATAATGGAAGAAATAAATAATGTTTATTTGAATTGAATTGAATTGAATTAAACTTCTGCTCAATAGCAAGGTTTCGCAAACTTACGAAATACGAAAACGAAAACGGATACGTCACACTCCAATTTTTGAAAATTCCTAAAAGTGTTCAAAAATATACCAAATTTTCTTCCTATGAATTGTTGATGATCGTCGTAAAATACTGACCAACTGTGACAGATATTTAAGGTGTTCTACTAAAATGTCACAAGAATGTGTGACGTATCCGTTTTCGTATTCGTATTTCGTAAGTTTGCGAAACCTCACTATTGTTGCTACTTGTCTTATAGCGAGAACACCTTACAGTCAACACACAACACCAACTCTTTGTTCCCTCCATTGGCTTTCCGTAAACGGGTTATCAAAGCATGCAAAAATTGGACATAACGTTTTTTTTTTGCTTGTGAAAATCAAAATCCACCCTTTTGAAGTGCGTGTGTGTGGAGGGGGGAGGGGGCACCGAATACCCTAAGTACCTACCCCCTGGATACGTCACTAACAATCACTCGAGCATCCCCAGTTCAGAGGAAACATATTTGATTTTAACTGTTTATTGGCAATGTGATTGTGATGGTCCGACAGTCCAGTCAACATAGCAAAGTATGGGGATAGGCCTACTTGGACGCAACTGACTGTGCATAGTGTGGTAGTACGCTGCATTAACTAATTTATTTAAGCCCACGTCAGTCATTAGCCTACTAAATTTAAGGCTTCGCTTTGTCTAACTAGTTTTGATAGTTTTATACCATTTATTAACGTCGACTCATTTAACGACCGGAACAAGGGTTTTAAAACCATTACAAAATTCGAATCACAAGACATGACATGTCAAAATATATTAATTTTTACTTCGCACCAGCAGCTTTTACCTAATTTTAAGGATTGTGTTCAAGGCAAAAGTTTGGGGTGAAATGTAAATTAGGTTTTCTTTATAATGGGTTGTGGGAAGATGCGTTGCCCAGGGGTCTTGTCATATCGTAAATCTGCAAACCCAGTAAGTAATTGACAAAAATGAGATGAGATTATTGTCTTCCTGTTAAGTAAATAAATAAATACACGACTATGCCTATTCTGTGACACGTGTGATTGACAGTCATATCATAAAAAAATGCGATTTCTCTCGAGGTTTAGGTGCTTGTCGAGTTAGTCATATAAAATGCTATGAGTGCAACATGCACATTTTTTTCCCTGGCAAGCTAATGCTAATATTTAACCAGCCTGATGAGGTGTCCCATTGATGGAGTTGTGAAATAGGACCTTTGGAGTGTTAGTAATTTGGCAGACCTAAAACTGGTGGGAACTTAGGGTTCGGTTATAATCTTTTTCAATGGGCTTACCACATGAAAAGGAGAACATTCTAAAAATGAGGAATTCTGTCACTCCAAAAATATTAAAAACCAAGTGACTGATAAATTAAGTACTAATAGAATCACAGACCAGAATCATAAAAAAACTACAATATTTGAAAACAAACGAAAAAAAAAAAAGAAAATCAGGAAAAACATGTTAAAGGAGAACCCCAGGATTAAAATTCCTATGGATACACCTAGGCTTATAGAACAATTACTTGTGACATCACTGATAAATTTTAAAAACATTTGGACAAAAGAGACCATGAAAGAAAACTTTTTACTGTGGGTCATAAATTCAAAAAGTGATTTACTACTCATATTACACAATGTTAAAAAATAAGTAAATTCGGATTTTGAAAGGGATATGTTTGAAACACATATCAACAACCACATTACAAGTACCTGTTCCGAAGTACAGAAACCGATAAACGATCAATTAAGCATGGAGTTACGAATAAAGTAAACTATAGAGATCCTTTGGCAAATATAAAATTGAATTTTTGTTACAATTCTTATCGAACATTCTCTGGTCTCTGTGTTTACCTCTGAGTTGGTTTAATATAGGCCTAGGCCTATATCCCTCCGACCTTCTCCAAATATTTGCAGAAATTGTATTTTAATTGTTCCTCAACTATAATCACATTACTATTTTTTTGAAAAAATAAAAACAATACGAAGGGAGGAGGGTTCAATTGGTAACAAATCAAATCAAAATTCATTCGTTCATTTCATATAAAATGGAAAATATTTTTCCTTAAAAAAGAAGTGGAATAAAATATTTACAAAATATAAAACATTAAAAGGATTGCATTATTATTAGTGTACATTATTAACCATTCATCAAAACATTTAAAAAATGAATAAAACAAGTATAAAATAAACACATCCCATTTCTTTAAAATTTCAAATTTACTGCCTAACAAAGTTCGAATGGTAATTACTGATTGAAATTTGGAACCTTGATACGATTGCACAATATAGAGTAAAAGTTTGTTACAAGCTAAACTTTCCGAAATAATTTGTATTTTCTCTTATTTTGAAAAATTATAACATCCATAAAACAAACTGCAACTTATTTTGAGAAGGCATGATTTGAGAAAGTGGACATAGATTCCACAATTTGGATGTTCAGACAAATGACAAAATGCATATAGTCTAACTTAGAAGAACCATTTTAAAATTTAAAAAAGGTGTAGGTGAGTAGGTCTTATTGGCTAAGCAAAGGTGTTCTTGCCGGCGAATGAAACGGTAGAAAATGAATAGAAAAGAGATCCCCTAAGCACACTGCAAGAATCAATTCAACACAACTTGATAATTATAATTTTCAAAAAAATCTTAGCCACCTCCGATATATACAATGAGATACCAGGAGCGGGTCCAGGATCCACCAAAAGGGGGGGCCAATTTTCATGTCAACGTAGATTCGGGTGGGCGTGGTTGCCCGTTTTCTTCAAAATTGTGCAAAAAAATGTATTTTTTGGTTTCAAAAGGAGGGGGGGGGGGTCAGGGTCCGTTGGGCCCCCTTGGATCCGCGCCTGGATACATTCCGTAGATTGCAATCGCAAGATGTTAAGGATGAGTAATCTAAAGATATTTTATTTATATCAAATGACTTCATATGCTCAAAATGAGAAGAAAATTACAATGTAATGTAGTGAAATTTAATATTAGCGCATTATGCACGAAACAATTCCTGGTCAGTGATCTTCAAGGCGAATTATAATTTTTGCAAATTCATTGCAGTATTTTATAAAAAGCTTAATAGTTTAACAGGTCGATCAGACGTATTCATTCATTCATGCATTCATCAAATTCAATCAAAATTATAAGAATAAAAACTGTTAAACATATATTTCAATTTCATTAAAAAATATTTCATAAAACCTCAACGCGGAGAAGTATACACAAAAACTGTACAAAATGCATAGTAAAATACAATTAAATATACACTTAAAATGGGTTATTTAACAAAGTACTTGGATCCAAGTTTTGTTGGTTGATGCAATATTTCACATTTATTAGTGATTTGAGGCTGTCACTGGGACCATGATTGAGACAGTGGTGACCTTGAATATATGATTTCAGTTATTTTCTATAATTACTGTCAAATATTGTTAAAAAATTAAAGATATACCTACACTGTTCAAACCAATCGTTACACTGTCACTGTTTATCAAGTGCATAAAAGTTCTATACCTGGAATTATTGTTAAACATTTTTGATAATAGACCGATTTGGGACGATAGAATGGCATTACTTATTTTAGGCAGGTTAATTGCATACAACAGAGGGATGGACCTGCAGAAGTTTGTAATGTCATGTGCAGGCTTAATTAACTTTGATCTTTTTTCATATTGTTAATTCGATTGTTGAATTAGTGATTTGACAATCGTATACAAGAATAGTAACAAGAGCAGTATTCCAATTGTGAAGTTTACATCAAAGAACCGTTTTTACATATTCAATTCAATTCAATGAAAATTATTCACATAACGCATTTTAATATAATTATATTGAGACAAGTTAAAGTTAAAAAATAAAATGAATGCAATATGTCCGGAGAAAAACCAGATAAGCCGGAAGGGCTTTAAGCCTGGATCCACCAGTAATTGTATATTACTTAAATAAACAGTAACAACTCCCCCCAATCCCATTTATAATAATAGTAATAGTAGCAATAATTATAATAATACTGTATTAACAATTAGTATCAAGGACAAAAAAAAAACAAGACAGGAATTTAAAAGAGAAAAAAGCCTTTTGACATGTACAAATTATCTCATCTTTCCACTTAAGAAAATAAGTACAAAACAGCAAAAATAAGGATATTAGTAAAATGTTGTGGTAGTGCAATAATGTGTTACGATTTAATGGTAACAAATTCGATTTTAAAATAATTAAGATAAGAAAATATGTATATTATAGCATTATTTTATGTATTTTTTATTTTAAGAATTTTATTTTATTAAAAGAGCTTCAAATTAATCGGAATCAATTCTGTCGAATCATTTACAAGGTCTGGTACGTCAGAGTCTAGCTGCAATCTATTCTGCCAGTTTCATATTTTCATCACTCACTGTGGACAGCCTGGAGTTTCATAAATTTACACCCCATTCTAGTTCACAAATTAAATCTGGCGCTACCTTGACAGTAGGCGGGGTAGAATATTTTGTCCAGGGAGGCTTCGCCGAGGATGTCGTGTAAAGTACTTTATTGAGTAAAGGAGTACAGGAACCCCATGTGTCTTACTTTTCAATGTAATTAGGAAACGAAGGTTTCTTACTACCTTAGTAATAAGTACCTAACCACTTTAGATATTCCATATGGAAAGTTTAGATTTCATATCAATACAAACAATATGGAGAACAGATCTCCAGATACTGTCAGCCAGGCATGTGCCCGTGGATAACCGGATAGCCTGCAAAGGAATGACAAACATTCGACTAAGAACAGGTCCAATATGTTTATGAATAACTTAAAGATAATGATAAAAAGAAATATGACATCTTATACATAAAAAAGACTTGATATGACATGGAAAAAGTGCCCGCCAGATATTTTTTGACGACAGTTATTAACCGTCTGTGAAATTGCGGTCTACGCGCGCGCCCGAAACAACGTTATATAAGCATACAGGTGGATAGCAGACGAAGTTTTAATGACGGAATGTTAAGCATGACACCTGTCAATTTACTCAACATCAAAAGTTCATTCGTATGTCACATGCATCGAGGGACTCAATAATAATGCGGTTTCAAAGATAACAAAAAATCATATTGGACGAGACGTTTGGAACTGGAGTTAATTTCTCTGCAACCGGCTCGCAAAAATTAGCAACATGTGATAGGTATCAGAGATAAATTACTATCGATTCTTAAACGATATAAATGATTATTATATATAACCATTATGGAATTAGAATGCTTCTTTCATACCAATGTACTCAGGGTGTTCGAGCACCCCATTCAATGCAAAAAACCCAATAAAACTAGGATACAAATGTGAAAATTGGGATTCTCGTGCACCCCACCCTCTTCAGGGTAAGTGAGCACCTCATCAGAGAAAAAGGACTATACCGTGAGATTAAGGCAATGGGATAACAATATAAGTTTTTTTTTGCTTATCAGAATCCCTTCGCCAATTCCTGGATACGCCAGAGGTACTTTGGATTGTTAAAGTTGTATTCTCACATGGAAATGACCAAAATATTATAAGCCTCCATTTTGAACTTCCCATATTAAAGTGAATTAAAATTACTGTAGTTAAACATTGTTTGGTACATTTGACAAAATTCCTGAGCTACAGTCCTTTTAATACTGTAGTTATTAGCTAATTGTTAACAGAATGTTGCATCGACAGGCCTGAATATTCTAAGATTCAGGTGTATGTGTGGTGAAAATTTAACATTTCTTCAACAGCAAGATTTTTTTTTTATTTTGCAAGTGTCATTACATCTTTAATACAAACTGACAAACAGAATAATGACAAGACGTTTAAAATAATTATGACATTTGTTGTTATATTAAGCAAAAAAATGTCGTTTTTTTAGTTGAATTGTTGAATTAATCAGATCATTAATGTTTTATGAATAAAAAGTCCCGTCAACAAGAATGACAGAAAATTTGTTGGCGGATTGATCTTTGAGTCTAGGAATAAAAAGATTTCCTGCGAATGAATATAGATTTAAATTACTCATCATCGCATAACCAATTTACTTTCACTTCACAGACAGTAGATCGACGCAATTATGTTGAATGGTTGTTAGTTGTTAAGGTTTATAGTTTAACGATCCTTGGTCCGAGTCCAAGACGCAACCATGTTAGTGGGAACACGTGCGTGACCGTCGTCAGAATGTGGAAAATGTGGCAGACGAGGCGATTGCCACATTTGAAAATTCACATAAAATACCGTGATAATTCTTCCACAACATTATGGGTGGTATTCTCAAAAGTTAGTACAGGACTAACTCTAGATCAGCACTAGTTGATCCTGGACTATCCATAAACCTGGTTCCTCGGCAGACAAAATTTAGAATGCTTTCGTCCAGGGTTTATAACTGGACAAATGTTAGAAACTTTCGAGAATACCATAGTCGGTTAGTCCTAGATTAAATCTGAATTTAGTCATGGGCTAAAGTTAGTCCGCTTTCGAGAATACCAGCCTATAAGTTTACTACAAAAACCCAACATTTTAAAGGTTTTCCAAGCATTTTTTTCATCCTAGCTACAGCTCTAACGTGAGACATAAAACATTATTCTCAACAACGTAAAATAGAAAAAAAAACGTGACGAAAATGGTGTGGATTGAATTGAAGTAAACGGTTACTATATTCGTAAATTTAAAAACGAAAAATTAAATAAACAAAAAACCTACTTCATATAAAATTGAAAACTTTGGGCCCTCTTCTCAGCGTTTTGGATGCAACTGGCAGGGGGATCAAGAATTTTGTGAAAGAGAGGCACACTTTTCTGATTTACTTTTTCTCTTTTGTGATCGATTTCCATTGTAGCCTATATTATATTTCTTAATGTTTCAATGGTCTGATTGATTTCAAATATTGGATGTCATTTTCGGAAAAACAAATATGTTTATTGGTAATTCTGTCAGTCTGTTAGTCGATTCTCTTTGGATTTAATGTTTTGATATCCTGTGGAGCTACTGGAGTGTTCAATTTTACAGGGGGATCCAGAATTTTGTGAAAGAGGGGCGCACATTTTCGATTTACTCTTTTGTGATCTATTTCCATTGTAGCCTATAAAATATACGGATGTCACTTTTGGAAAAATATGTTTATTGGTAATTCTGTCGGTCTGTTAGTCGAATCTCCTTAGATTGTCTTTTTTGGTATCTCGTGGAGCTACTGGAGTGTTCGATTTTACAGCATCGCAATTTGGACTATACAGCAAAATATCATAACACACACTGCGCATGCTCATAATTTTTAATCCATATAATTACAATGCCAATTATATAACCAATACAGTAAAGTTCTACGCATCAACCTAGTGTTTAGAAATAAGAAAAAATCGAAATGTATAAAAAGTAAAACAATGAAAACAGTTGGGATAGGCAGAGATTTAAAGATTGCCAAAGATGAAAAGCACCCTGGTCTACGGATGTTGGTTTCAAAAGCTTGGCAGTGGTAAGATGATCACTACATACCCTTCATTGCATGTGCGAGATCCCATCTGGGCCCACCAGGCCAGGGCCCGCTTTTGAATAGGCAGAATATTTTCTGTAGCAAAAAAAAAAAAAAAAAAAAAAAAAAAAAACTCTGGGCATCTGAAAGTGCATCAGAAAGAATCTGTATAGAAACATTTTCCTGGGACATTTTTATAAGTTTACTGTTAAAATCTCACACCTTGTTCAACTTGGTATCGGGGCCTCTCATTTTACCTTCGCTGAATCCACCCCTGCATCGTGTCGTATCCTAGTATGACGCGTCGTTAAATCAAAATCACCTTAATCACCAAAAGGTGGAACTGATTCACTGAGAATCGAGTTTTTCCATTGACCAGTAGCCCTGCAAAAATACAACAAAAATGCTTCCAGGCATAAAGTCACCAATATCCAGAAATACACGTTACAACGACCTGAACAGAACGACAACAAAGTGACCTTTGTGGTTCGCTTTTAATATCCCCTGGGCAATCAAACTTATTCCAAATATATTTCTTTATTCCGAGGATAATTTTAACGGTACACAAACATATTAACATTCAGTAAATTGCCTATAAGACAAAAAAAACCACACACACACACATACACACACCCACCGTCTGTTCAATGATTTTTGCCTAACATCTCAGTCTATATTTTAAACAAGTTTATATATTGTCTATAACGAATGCTAAATTTTGGTATTTTTATACCGCATTTTCTATACATAATATAAGATAAAGCAAAAAAACAAAAACAAATATAAAAACAAAAACTAAAAAAAAAAACACAGAAAAAACCCAAAACAACAAAACAAAAATAAGTCCCCCCCTCAAAAAAAAAAAAAAACCCGATACCGCGCTAATTAGAAATGTTTAGGCATACCTATTACAAAAGGACCATGTAAAACAGGCATAAAATCTACGCCTGACTATGTTTTTATCCTGTATAAATATGTTTGAAATAAAATAAAATAAAAATAAATAAATGTACCTATTACAAAATGCTAAACTCGTAAAGTAGAGTAAGTCCACAAATATTAATATAAGCATGGTAAATACAAGAAAATATCTCCATAGCTTACCTTAAACGAAGTATATTTACTTAGCTAGTAGTGTTGGAGAAAGGGTAGCGATAATTAAAGGACTCTGATAATTAAAGGGCTCAACACTGGAGTTGATATTTCCGGTTGTCATGGCGCAAGGAAAACTCTTATGGATTTTATAATATAAAAGACATTAACAAGACACGAACGAAACTTAAAAACTACTTGAAATTTATTTTAAAAACAAACGTAAATCTTTCCCGAGCCAACAAGGGCACATTGGGCTTCCAAGTTCTTTATCGCTTTGTTTCTTTTTACATTATACTTCATTTTTCTCTGAAGGGGTGGGGGTA
>JAOTQE010059682.1:0-18926 GCA_025631205.1 Nesometra sesokonis | reverse complement strand
GAAGGCCATATATTGAGCAAGAATATTCAAGAGTGGGCTGGATGTAGGATTTATAAAGTTGGACTAAACATTCAAGATAAATGTAACATTATTAATATGTTTTTATGTTAGGACCAGTCAAAGAAAACTGGTGGTGCACGACTGCAATTGCAACAACTGGAGAACATGTTGCTACATTGGAAGCAACGAGTAGGCTTAGAGAAAAAGAAAATGGAGGTAAGTCTTCTTCCATATTAGATTTAAATATCCATTAAAAAAATGTTAAAATCATTTTTCACTTTGTCTATTAGATACAGAACTATTTATGCAGAATATACAACACCCCAATGAAATATAGGGTCTAGTATACTATTGATACCGTTTACTTTAATAAAACCATTTAAAGTAACAGTATTTGGGTGTATTTAATTTTTTGCTCTATTATATATAATTATATAAATTTCATGCATATGGTGGATGTTTATATATTTCACTAAAAAATGTTTCATTGTAGTATTTTGAAATTGGAATGGAACATTTTGATCTCACAAAATTGGTGTATTATTGCAAGACCGGTATATATAATAGAATGTATAAATATTATATTGCATATTTTACAATGTTTTTAATTATGTTTAGTATGTTTTCATAGCATTTTCATATATTGCCTGTAAAATCAAGCATATCATTATCAAAATCATCATCATTGTTTCTTTACCAACAACATTGTTATCATAAACAACAGCGTCATTGTGAAAAACATCATTATTTTTCTTGTTATCATCTTCATTATTGTCATCCCTATACATTCCCTTTGAAAAAAAAATAACACTCTCAAACTAGGTGGATCTACCATGTTACATTACTATGAAGATCTACCTAGCAGCACAGTAGTGTTATTGGTACCTTAAGGTCATTAAGTGTTGTTATTTCAGTTTTAATTTGTTTGAAATGCTATCAATGGCTGTATTTTCCTCTGTATATTTCCTATTGCTGACACCATATCATTGGTAGTTTCCCTTGAGAGGGGAGATGACCTTGTGTTAATTGAGAAATGTATGGGTTTTGGTCATAATAGGATAATATTGTTAATGTTATATGTGAATGGTAGTTTTTATAGGGTTAACCATGTTGACTACCTAGAACTACCTTTTCACTACCATTATCTACCATGTTAACCCTAGATTGATGGCATTATTTTTTTTCAAAGGGTTGTGTGAGTTTTATGGCCAAGTGTTCAAGACTGTAACTATAAACCCTAGCAAAAATAACGGCATAATTTTGAGGCCCACTCATGCCTGGTTCTTTGTTACACATGTGGCTTGTTTGCATTTTAAAGAACCCAGTACATCTTTCAAGACAGGTCGGGGGTTACCCCATTGTATTGGTCCATACATTCCCTATAGTGGACAGATGAAGGCAATGTCCTTTGGCTGCCAAGGACATGATGTGATCCTTAGGGGACGAGGAAAGTCATTTAAAGTTGAACATTGTCCAGAGGCTATTGTAGTGGAGACCTGTGCTATTAAAATGTTATAATTATCAGAATGTTTACAGTTAATTTAATCATTTTTACCATCATCCTACCATCTTCAGCAGCTTAAAAACTTTGAAAAAATATATTTTAATAATCATATTTATGGATTGCAGTTTCCTACCATAGTATTAAACTACAAATTTATAGAATTGTTTATTCTAACATTCTGTCTCTTTTCATATGCATATTGCTGCCATTGTTTTCTTTTTTTCTTCCCTCATATATATTCAACAGGATAAAGAAGTAAGTATGCATGAATATAAATGTTTTTATATGTTTGTAATGTAAATGCATGTTTGCAATTGTTCCATAATATTTTTATATTAACATTGTAGTTCTTAACAGTTCATCTCAAATTATCATTAGATTTTGTATTTTTGTAAACCAGTATTATAAAATATGTAAAATAACTTCAAATTCCTGAAATTAAAATATTGAATCCTGTCACGATGGCATGTATCTCATTGCTTGGAGTATGCATTATATGTTCTTACTTAAATTTGATTATTGGACCTTTCGGATTACATGAAATATAACAACAAATTGATTTTTAAAGTATTTGCTTATGTTATAGAAATGTGCCACTGCCATGACACTAAAATTTTATTTAAGATATATTTAACACTAATTATACAGAATTATATAATAAAAAGTAGTTAACAACCATCGAAAGGCTGGCAAATTTTTATCGTTTTAAGACACATTAAACAATTTGTAATGTAACTTTAATATTAGCAAGTTAATTTCAACATTACTATTAAGGACATTTATTGTTCAATACATCGTGAAAGTCTAAAATACATTAGCAAAGAAAACATACCCTAAAAATTACACAAATTTAGAAAAACCAAAGTAATAAATTGTCTATACTACAATATCTGGAAAGTAGTACAGAGTTATTAGTGGGTATATTAATTTTAAGTTTATGTGTTTTATTAACAGAAATTCCAAGTTTTTTTAAATTTCATTCCGTTTTTAGTGCTATACTTCATACATGACTATGCTATTTAATACATGGTAATCTAACTAAGAGTATGTTGAGATTCACAAATTGTGATGCTAAATATGATTGTAGTGTCTGATCTAGCCGTGGATTAGCACAAGTTGGCATTTGGATTCCAGGATCAAGATAGTTCTAGCGGTAAAGGCCAGATTAACATATGCTAATGAGCTAACATTTCATACACCTGAATGATGCTGTCAATCAGACTAAATTGACTAATTAACTATCAGAGAGTCTTAGAAAAAATCACTAGCAGCAATTTTAAATTTTTTTATTACTAGTGTTAGCTTACACAAGGCCTTGTGTCTGAGCACCCTGATACATTACAACTTGGATAACCTTAAGGCTTTAGCTAAGCTCCTTAATCTCTGAATCTGAACATGCCTTAAAATTCTAACACATTCTTTTCCTAACACATGCTTGGCACAACAAAAGTATACCCACCAGTAAACTAATCCTCTTCATGTAATGTCATTGCACACCACTATTAGATTAATCTTTCGTGATGTACATAATGCTCTTTGCACATGTTTCTTAATTCTTACTTTAAATATAAACTTTTTTCTGTTTAGAAACCAATAGTATTAAGGAAACGAAGGCAGCGGATTAAAAGCGAAGCTAACTGGCTGTATTTCTATTATATGTAAGTATACACACCACTAGTATAACAAAACCAGCATGAAGTTAAGATACTATTCAACAAGTCATTATCACCAGCATTTCCATTATTTTTTCCAAACATCATCTCTAAAAAAGTCTCTTTTCATTTTCATGCATTACTAGGTATAAAGAATGAAATTATTTGAGTTTTCCAAATACAACCGACCCAAATTCTCGAACATTAGAGTCGGCAATTCATTTCTCTCCCAACTTTTTGGTTAAGTGCATAAAATTTTCTAAAATAAAAAAAAAATCAAAATTTATTTCAAAATTTCTAAAAAAATTACCCCAAAATTAGCTTCACAGGCCCAACTAAAAATAAAAACAAATTGTGACCAACCAGTCAACATAATTTATAAAAATGTTGTGATTGAGCAACAAAAATTTTAAGAGATTGAATAATCAATCAATCAATTAATTAATTAAGTAATCATATTTGTATGTTTTAATATTTCAGGTTCAACAAAGACCATGCAAAACCAAATCTTATATGGAATTTCAAAGTGAGTTTAGTTTTGTTTTAACTAAAACACATTTTAAATGTCAACTGTTGAATAACCAAATATATCAATCATTACCAATTCATCTCAGATTGTAATTAACACCTTTATTCTATGGTTATTGTATTAAAAAACTAAATGTAATTTTAATAAAGAGACATAATTGGTTATGTATATTTTATGTAAATTTTGTAATTATTTCAAATGAAGTTTTTTTATATTTTTAATAATTGTATTTTATGGTGATCCTGTCAGTGTTTTTATACACTGTTGAATCTACAAGAAATAAAATAAAGCATGTATGTAACTTCGTAAAGTAGGTTATAAGCATATACACACAAAAATACAATGCGTTTTAGTGAATTAAAAATACTGATAAAATTTGTTTTAAATATCAAAATGTCAGTCTAATGTATTGTAAGAAAATATAATGCATACTCCAAGCAAAGAGATACACACCTTCATGACAGGATTCAATATTTCAACATAAATCATGTCATAATCATGACATAATGTATGTCAAAATATTGAATCCTGTCACGATGGCATGTATCTCATTGATTGGAGTATGCATTATACCTTCTTAATTGAAGTTGATTAGTGGAACTTTGGGATCTAGTGTATTGTATTGGGGAAGATGTACAATTAGATCTCCTAAAACAAACCCTCCGGAAAACAAAATTTAACTCTAAATCTGAGCTTTTTTAAAGTCTCAAAATCATGAACCCAATGTAAGCTTGTAAACTTGACTCTCTCTAAACCGAACTGTCTGGAAAACCAAACAGAGTGAACAGTCCGAAGAGTGGATTGATTTTGGAGAAGTTACTGTATTTGTTATGTATTAATATTTCAGTTTATTTGACTTCATACTTTAAAAATTTGTAAATTTTTAGACACGTGAAGAATTACGCGAGGCTTTGGAGAATGAAATGAGGGCTTTCACCGTGGACCGAGAACTTGGCGCCAGTCACGTCATATCATGGAATCATGTTGAGTTTGAAGTGAAGTATGAATGTCTGGCAGAGGAAATCAAAATTGGGGATTATTATCTGCGACTGTTACTCGAGGAAGATGATAGCAATGAAGAGACTAGTGCCATAAAAAAATCGTACGTTAAATTAAAAATTGTAGACATTAATAATTAAAAAATTTTAATTATTGTGAAATAATGATTTACTTCACTCTGCTAAACTATTGAAATAGGTTCAACAGCAGTGTGGAATGCTCTAACCAGCCTATCACACAGTGGCAAGACATAATATGACAGAACACATAACAACTCATTCACCTATAATCAGTGTTGAAATTTGACAACTTTCACATTTTGTTTAAATAGCTTGGTGGTTAACATGCTTGCCATTTCATCCAGAGGTCCTGTGTTTGAACCTGGTTGCACACTAGGCTTTTTCCCATAATCTAATGGTACCATCTCCAAACCTCATAATGAGACTTGGTTTAGAGAGAATGACATAATTCTCATCCTACAGTAACAGCAACACTCCCTAAGCCTCATAATGAGACTTGGTTTAGAAAGCATGACATAGTTCTCATCCTACAGTAACAGCACTACTCCCTAAGCCTCATAATGAGACTTGGTTTAGAAAGCATGACATAGGTCTCATCCTACAGTAGCATTACCACTCCCTAAGCTTCATAATGAGACTTGGTTTATAAAGCATAATGTAGTTCTAGTCCTACAGTAACAGTACCACTCCCTAAGCCTCATAGTCGGACTTGGTTTACAAAGCATGATATAGTTATCATTCTACAGTAACAGCACCACTCCCTAAGCCTCATAATGGTACTTGGTTTATAAAGCATGACATAGTTCTCATCCTACAGTAACAGCACCACTCCCTAAGCCTCATAATGAGACTTGGTTTATAAAGCATAACATAGTTCTCATCCTACAGTAACAGCACCACTCCCTAAGCCTCATAATGAGACTTGGTTTATAAAGCATAATGTAGCTTTATCCTACAGTAACAGCACCACTCCCTAAGCCTCATAATGAGACTTGGTTTAGAAAGCATGGTGTTGTTCTCATCCTACAGTAACAGCACCACTCCCTAAGCCTCATAATGATACTTGGTTTACAAAGCATGACATAGTTCTCATCTTGCAGTAACAGCCACTCCCCAAGCCTCATAATGAGACTGTTAGAAAGCATGATGTAGTTATCATCCTGTAATGACAAGTAAACATACTGTTGGATATGACACAAAATGAAAAATAAAAAAAATGATAACTTAAGTGGTTTTATTTTCTACTTGAGGTTTTTGTATATGAGATCTCATGGAACCTAAAATCTGTGACAAAGAAAAGGTTATTGTCATACTACTGTTCTCATAGACTCGATAGCTGTGATAAAATCCAAACTTTTGAATTTTGTAAAAAAAATTGGACACACTTAAAAAAGATACTTTATACTAATTAATCAGATATGTATTTCATGAGCTCTTTTATGATAAAACATACTTAAGAAATACAAAATATATTATTTTGAATGAACTAATCATTATTTATTTTTATTTTTGTAGGTATGAATTCTTTAATGACCTTTATCACCGTTTTCTGTTAACGAGTAAGGTCAACATGAAGTGTATGTGTTTACACGCCATGGCAATTGTCTACGGCAAATGTTATGAAGAGATAGGCACATTTAACGATACCAAATATATTTGTGGGATGTTAGAAAGGGTAAGGCTCAAATTTATCATATTTTAAACATTTTGTAAATTGTAATACAGTACTTTAAAAGTCAAGTGTCCCTCACTAGTGTTATTGTGTCACTGCGCGAGTTGAGTCGATGAATGGATATGTCATGTAAAAAAATCTGTATGTTGCCCAAGCACAGAAATTTGGAAAATTTTGTTGGTCTGTTGGGAAACTCTTTTTTTGTAAGTAGTTAATCGATTTTCAATAACACTCTTTCCTATAGTTAAATTATATGCTTATAATTCTTCCTAAAATTGACTTCATTGTCTCAGAATTCTCTTCCTGGGCATCGTCCTTTTTATCATTGTTTTACGTTAGTTTTTGTAAATTTGTTTTAGTGTACGGACCGTCAAGAAAGAGATCGCTTAATCCTGTTTCTAAACAAACTGATATTGAATCGTCGGAATGTTAAAGAGGTGATCAATGCAAACGGCATCAAAGTGTTAGTGGATATTTTAACACTAGCACATCTTCACACATCAAGAGCTACAGTGCCAACACAGGTCAGATAATTTATCACATGCACTTGTTATTTTTCTGTTTAATATGTTACCAACATAAGCAAATCAACATACTTCTTCTCTATGGAATAAACTCCCTAGCATCTCTTTTTTAGATTCTTACCACCTAAAATCTTTTTCAGAGTTTCCAATCAAACATTTCTTAGTTTAATGCAGAGAATCATTACAGGTTATTGCAAGTTTATGACATTCATTTGTTGTCATAAAAGTGATTAACCAACAATTTTTTTTTTTATTTTTTACCACATCAAACAGCAAGGTTACTCACCACTTTCAGGATTAGAAACAGCCTTTCTAAACCAAATCTCAATAAGAGGTTAAAGTCACAATTGCAATGGACATTTTTTTGGTAAAACTAATCGACACACTGGCTAGTTTGCACATAATTAGTCTAATTTACCTAACCATGGATAAAAGGAAACTTACCCATGCCGCGTAGTCAGTTTAACCGAGTCCCGCCTGCCCTGGAAAACTGACCAGGTTAATTTTACCAAGCAGAGGGAAGTTCAATGCAAACAGTGCGACTTCGGTAAACTTCCCAAGTCATATTACAGAATGGCCTTCATTGGTCAATTGGGTAATCCTGTCAGTTCTGACCTTGAGTAGCATGGTTTATGTTACAGATTTTACCATAGCTTGTGGTAAAACTAGCCATGCCAAACAATCCAAGTGCAAACAATGGTAAAATTTAACCATTTTGAATGTTACCAATTGTCTTTGTAAAATATCCCCTTTTTTAATCCAGTGCGATTGCGGTCTTAAAGAAGTGGAATTGTTAGATCGTGGGAAAGATCCTGGTGTTCAGCCAGGGTTGAACCTGGAACCTTGTGTTGAAAGGCAAGGACGCTAACCACCATGCTACAAAACCACTCCTATTGTTAATTAAAGAGGAATAGACATTTGTGGTAGAGCCAAGCCAAATGAGACATAAGTCGGAAAATTGAAAATTGAGTTTTTTATGGATTATAAAAAAAAAACATCTTTCACATGCAAAAAAAAAATCAGTTTCATGCAATGTTTCCTTGCAAAGTTATGAACAATCAAAGTTCAAACATTTAAAATGTAAGTTTTGAGAAAACTACATTTGAAAATTGTTTATCAGTATACATTAACTAAGCAAGGTCATTCTAGATTGCATTTTTTAAACATTTTTTGATCATATATCTGAAAATTGTTAAGGTAGTATGAAAGTTGTATGAACTGTTTAGTTTTTAAATAAAATAAAATTTGAAAAAAATGTACAATTTTTAAATGTCTGTCTATTGTGGAAAACTAGCATTTGTGACTTATGTCTCATTTGGCTTGTCTCTGCCACATTTAATGACTTGAGGAAGTTTTTAGAAAGCTGAATATTGTTAAAGTATTAAGGTCTTATATCTGAATTTGATTATTTTTTTTAGACCAATGTAATTGAAGCATCACCAGATATGGAGATAGTCCAGGAAAAAGAATGGTATTATGGAAACAAAGAAAGGGAACGATTGGGACCATACAGCTCAAAAGAGGTAAAAACTTCAGAATATGTTAATCTTGATATTATTGAACCCAATGCCGTTGTATAATCTTGGAAGAAAATTTTGTTTTCAAATGTAAATAATAAGGAACCATGTAATATTGATAGTGGGATCAGTTTGCGCAGTATTTGCAGTTGATACTTCAAATTGGTGTTTGTGGCACTTGACAGTTGCTTTATGTCATTGGGTATGGAACTTTACTCACATTGATTCAGCTGTAAAAGTACCAGCAAATTGCTGGAAGTAACCTGTGATAGACTGACTTTCCATCCAGGGAGAATATCACACCCTCATAACTCATCACTTCATGCTACTTATTCTGATTATATTGATATTAAATTATTAAAAAAAATAATTTTCTTATACTTTTCAGCTTAAAGAAATGTGGGAACAGGGACAAGTTACACCAAAGACACGCTGCTGGGCACAAGGTCTCGATGGATGGCGCCCTCTGCATGCCATTCCTCAGTTGAAATGGACATTGCTCGCAACTGGACAGCAAGTTATGAATGAAAGTGACCTTGCTTGCTTGATACTCAATATGTTAATTAGGATTTGTGACTATTATCCAAGCAGGTACATTTCATTTTTTCTTCATTTTCAAAGCTTTTAGCTCTATTTTTAATTGCCAAATTCCTTTTATAGCACTCAACAATAACATTTTTTTACTATAATTTTTCTAATATTTATCAGTTAGTTTAGTGATTTTTAACTTTAAACAAGTTCTTTTAATTAACTTAATTATTTTACAAGCTCATTACAGTTATATTTTATTATAGGACTATTTTTTACTGTACATACTAATGGACTTATACATTTACACCCTGTTGAGCTTCTCATGAGTACTAATTTCATCAGAATTTATCATCTTTACTTCCTTTGCATTTTAATGTTTTTAACTTCAATGATGGAATGAATAAAGATTAAACAGAAAGACAGACAGTACACAGACACATTTCTCAGATATTATAGATTTTTTTTTAAATGCAAAAACAGAAAGATTATAATACAGATTTACAAAACTGTTAAAAATAATGTTAATAATATAAATGTTTTATAATGTGCATTAGTGTGTATTTCCATATTGACTGTATAAGTTCACTGATTCAGTATAAATAATGAGCATGTCAAATTTTTTCTAGTACTGTACTTCGACCGACTGCATTTCTTCACTTCGCAAACAATAGAAACATTCAAACTACCATTTTGCTGCATCACAAAAATTAAGGAAAAAAGTGAAAGACTGAGGATTTCAGTAAAATTAAACTTCATTCATATTGTTCACTTTTTTATTTGCAAGAATAAATTTATCCTTTTGGAAAAGGGCCTTAAAGACAGAATAAATTAAGTACGTCTATACTTGTCTAGACAATCTTTGTTTATGACACTTAGTGTAGTTAATGTTTAACCATGTGTATAAAATGATCTTGGGTATGTCATTTAAGGTTAAGGTTACAAATTTTGACATTTTTAAAGAACACGTGATAGTGTATGAAAAATTAAATTTTCTAAGCATACTATGTTAATACTATGTAATTTAAATCCATCTTTAAAAGAGATAAATTTGTTTAATAGTTTTATACAACTTATAAACACTGTTTATGAGAACTATCTAGGTAGTCAGAACTTTTAAAAGCCGAAGGTCACACTGCAGGTTTCTATGTCATATGTTACCACTACAATACATACATGCAAGTTTTATGGAAAAATCCTAGTAATAACTACAGGCACATATAGTGCATGAACCACTAAATTAATTTTGGTTTAATTCAACTGTTAACTGTGAACATTTTCATATTTTGTTGTTTTTAGGGATGCTGATGATGCAATTATTAGGCCTCTGCCAAAACCAAAAAGAATGTTAACAGAAGCAATCTGCCTTCCTCATATTGTGCAAGTAAGTAGAAATAATTATATTTATCACACTTCATTTTTGAGTGTAAAGAAACAGTCATACCAGGTCTTATTTACGTTCATCTAAAATGGTAAATTACACGTTTTTGCATCAGGGAGAATACTACTGTAGATATAATTTAAATGTCATTTTGGCAAGACAAATTATATCATTCAGAATGGCTAACACAAAAGAGAATGTTTTTGTGAGAGGCATTTAGGCAAGCTGTATCAATTACAAATTACCTATTACAAATGACACAGTCAGATTTTTTTGTACATGTTTTAGTTCTGTGAGCTTTCTGCCTTATAATGTGATTGCCTTGATGCATAATGGTTACACTTATCTGTGGTCAGATTACTTTGTTTAATGAATTCACGTTCATTGTTTTGGCATGTTACCAAATGCCATGAAGCCTTTGTAGAAAATGTAATACTTGGCCGACTAAAAACAAGGATGATCGACCAGATAAAAACGGAACAAGCTCTCGAATAAACTGGTTGTTCCCTGGTCTTTCGGTTTGTTGTTAAGTGAAGGACACGTTTATTCAATCGTTATTTAAAAAAATGTGACCTTTTTGTTTTGTGTCATCATAAAGGTCACATTCCATCAGAAATTGTAGAATTGCAACAACACTATTATTGGCATGTCAGTAATATAAATTACGCTAAAATTTTATTTTACCAGCGCTACTCTACCATAACCATGTTTGTAATTGTAATTTTTTTCAGTTATTACTGACTTTCGATCCAATCCTGGTTGAGAAAGTTTCGGTGCTATTAGGTGGTATGGTGAAAGATAACCCCCAGATGCCTCGTATCTATCTATGTGGTGTCTTCTTCTTTATCATGATGTACACCGGTTCCAATGTCCTGCCACTAGCTTGGTTCCTCAAGTATACGCATACAAGTCAGGCTTTCCGTTCAGAGGAGGTATGAACATTCTTTTATATCTATATATTATAATATAAGATAAATACCGTACCGACTGTTTTAAGCCCACTCAAGTTACTCCATATTTTAATAGTTTTTGATTTATATAGCACCTTATACTTAGTCTCAAGGCACTATGGACTAGATGTTACACATTTATAAGACTTTCTACTCCCCTTAGGGTCACGTCATGTCATGCAGCAAGTACTGGCTTGCACTTGCACCCTTTCGCTCTGTCCACAGCAGGGGTATTGTAAGAACCAGTACATCGGGGTAACCCCCTACTCGTCTTGAAAGGTGTACTGGGTTCTTTATAGTGCACACATGCCGTATGTGTACACTGGGCCTACGGTTTATAGTCCTTATGCGAGAAGACTTGTTCCACCACCAGAACCATGGTGTGAGCGTGTCTCGAACCCATGCTGTTCTATGGTTCATGGATCCCCGGCCTTAACCATTCGGTCATGCGACTCGCAGTTTCTGTAATATAATATATGAAATGTGGGTATAAGCTCATCCAAAAATTGACTAATTTGACATTCAAGGATACTGTAGTTGATTATGGTAGGATATATTGCTACATGATGATGTATTTCTCTGTCTGAAAATTTGGGATTGGGGTAATTCTCGTTACCATTAAAAAATAATTGGCCTTTGTCGTATTGTTTTAAGTGTATTGCAAATATATACAACAGTTTATTTTCTGTGTTAATCTGGAAAAAGAATGTGTTATTTTTGTAGGTTTGTAAAATTAATTTTGTGTGATTTTGTAGCTAAAACTAGTGTGTGGGGGAGTTTCAACAACATGTACAGTATGGCATGAACAATCTCATAGCAAACAATTAATTTAATTGTCTGAATAAGACATACAGTCCAAATTAACTTAAATCAAAAATTATTTTAATTTTTGCATACCAGAATAAAGGCTCTGATGTGATGCAGCGTAGTATCCTAGGCCACATACTTCCAGAAGCCATGGTCCACTTCTTGGAAAACCACACAGCAGAGAAGTTTGCTGAAACATACCTTGGAGAATTTGACACCCCTGAAGCAATATGGAATAGTGAAATGAGGTAAAGAAAAGTCGCATATTGTTGAATATACTAAAGAAAACATTTTTTCTAACACCAATTACAAGATGGACATACTATGACTTATTACAAGGCTTTTGCAGTGGCGTTGGTTGTCATGAGAATAATCCTGGTTAGAATTGAACCCAGGACCTTGGGATTGGTAGGCAAGAACATTAACCACCAAGCTACAGCGCCACTACAGTTGAAAGTTTACTTAATATTGAAAGTTATATTAAAATTAATATTGATTTTGTCTTTTTCATTTTATTTTATCATATTGTACTAATATTATGTAAAAATTATTGTAATGTTTCTGTCGAAAGCTAGATGAGCTTCCACGAGTGGGATAGTGAAGATTTTTTTGTGTTCTATTACAAAATAAAATCCCTGATGATGACACAAATAATGGTAAAATATGAAATAAAGATAATATATTTCGTATATCCTTTATCTTGGAGTATATTCTCTAAGAAAAGATAAGTAAAAGTACTGTGATATAAAATTTTTATTTTTTCAGGCGGTTAATGATTGAGAAGATAGCATCACACATCGCAGACTTCACGCCACGTCTCCAGAGCAACACCCGTGCCTTGTACCAGTACTGTCCAATACCCATCATCAGCTATCCACAACTAGAAAAAGAACTGTTCGTCAACATCTACTATCTAAGGCATTTATGCGATGAACAAAAGTTCCCAGATTGGCCAATTAAAGATCCAGTAAGTCCAGATATGTTAATAAATTATAACAATAAATTTCTTTGTGATGGCAATTATGACACTCCTTTTAAATTATTGCTACTCTTCGCAATTTTATTTTATTTGTTACTTGTCAGTAGTATGTACTATATGTCATTTTTTCTGGATTCTTTCCGTACACTTAAATTGTGCAAAATGTCTAGTCTCAGATGTCTCTTTACAAAATTTGAATTAATCGAGACCGTTTTTAAAGATAACAAAATCTGATTTAAAACGGGCAGGTTTAAGGGGTGGTGTGGTGTTTACAAGTTTAAGTCATGTGTACATGTATTAATTAAAACAGAATTATGGAAAGATTAATTCCTTTTAATTGTAGGTTAGGTTATTAAAAGATATTCTTGAAGAGTGGAAGAAAGAGGTTGAGAAGAAACCGCCCTCTATGTCCAGAGAAGAAGCATTCGAAACACTCAAGATTCCAAAAGCAAAGCAAGGGTATATATAATATTTTTTTCAAGTTTTTAATTGATTAATCTTTTCATTGTCATGATAATTGCGTAATTAGGTTTGGTGCTAATTTTAATTTATTAAAGAGAATCCTCAATGAAATTAAAGAATATTTTAAATAGATATTTTAACCAGGTACGCACCTTGTTAAAATAGAAACTGTGCACACTGTTTGATACTTTGTGGCTTGGTGAGCATAATTATTCAGATTCTGTCAACTCGGCCAAATACTTATTGTTGTCGTCAACCTCACCATCATCACTACCATTTTTACCATCTTCACAATCTTCAATATTATCACCAGCACTATCTGTTAAATACACTTTGATGAATTTATTCATTCCTTAATTGATAAATTCTGTAAATCCTTAGATAAATCCCTATGGAGAAAAACGTGTGATCTTTTAAGTAGCTAATTTTTATTTTTATGTTGTTGTATAAAGCTTTTTTTTTGTAAACAAGTCTCTGATTTCAACTAGTGTGAAGTTAACATTTCGTTTATATTTAACGTAGAGTTAAGTTTTTGTTGTTGTTTTTATTGTTGTTTTGATTTGGATGCAACTTTAGCGTGCCACTGAGGTAAAAGTGTATATCATAATAAATTATTATTTTTACTACAACTTATTAATCTCGGATATATCCTTGCATAAAAATTTACAAACCTTTCTATGAATATTTTCCAGAAATGATGAAGGCTTTATCCGCAAGGCCTACTTCCGTCTAGCTCAGAAGTACCATCCTGACAAAAATCCTGAAGGAAGGGACATGTTTGAGAAAGTAAACAAAGCATATGAATACCTTTGTACAAAGACATCTAAGACTGTTGATGGTCCTGATCCAGAGAATGTGGTGCTACTCTTGAAAACACAAAGTATTCTTTTCAACAGATATAAAGAAGGTAACTTTTTAAATTAAGTCCTTTCACCATTTTAATTTTTCATGTTTATGACTAAGGACAAAGCAAAAGAATTTTATAATCCACAAGCTGTTAAAGATATATTGTCACCTGAAAAATAACAAAAAATTGATTTTGAAAATAACTTGCTTATCTTGAAGAAATATATAAAATATGATCATTCCACCCAAAATTAGAATATTAAAAAAATATTTACCCCTACTTTGCAATATTATAATGCTTAAAATTAGCAAAAATCCATATAAAGGCTGGAAGCCTCTAAAATTTTGGTCATTTTCGGTGTATAAATCTTATTAAACAATTTTTAAATACAGTAATTTTTATTCTCAAGTTCATAACTTTTGATGTTACTTTAATATGAGCAAGTTAATTTCAAAATTAATGGTTATGACTTTTTGGTCATTTCGAGTGACAATACATCTTTAAAACAATTATAAGAGTAGAAACAACCTGGTCCATGCTCAGGCTCATCTATCAAATTTTATTAATAAAAACTTTGATATAAATACCCATATATGGTAATGATATTCTGATGTATTGTCATGATGTGATATCATCATGACCATATATGTGCATATCAAATCAAAGTCAAAGAAAATTTGATAGTCTGGGCTGACCTTAAACTATGATAACTATGAAGTTGACTATTAAAATTAAGCAAATCTAATTTTTTTTAAATTGTTAGGCTTTTTTTAAGATCAATAAACATACAAACAGTTATGTGGGTTTGAATAAAACATAATCTTGCTTCATTCTATTAATTTTATAAATCATTTTATATTGTATTAATGTGAAAAAAAGTAATTAACAATGAAAAAAATAAAGGTGGGTGTAACCCCATTAAAGAGAGAGAAAGGGTAAAGAATTTGCTCAAATGTTAGAAGTGCAATTTTGAATTAATTTTTGTTTTTTGCAATTGTGGTGATCTGGCCAAGATCCATTATAGTCAAAATACTCCATTTTATATTTATATATTCCTAGACATTAATGCACCTGCTTAATTATATTTGTGTTACATTTTAGTTCTTGAACCTTACAAGTATGCTGGTTATCCAATGCTACTGAAGACCATTATGATGGAAACCGATGACAAGACTCTGTTCTCAAAACCAGTTCCATTACTTGCTGCAGCTTGTGAACTTGCATTCCACACAGTCAACTGCTCTGCCTTGAATGCTGAAGAACTAAGGAGGGAAAATGGTACTGAGGTATGTATGTAAACAATGTCAGTAAACTTCTAGAAGATGCTCATGGTGCTGTGGACCAGATGTTATACATTCTTATGACTTTCTACTCCCTTTAGGATCACGGCATGTCATGCAGCAAGTACTGGGTTGTACCGTGCTCTTTCATCTGTCCACGATAGTGGTCGTGTATGGACCAGTACATCGGGGTAACCCCAACTCATCTTGAATAGATGTACTGGGTTCTTAAATGTGCACATGAGCCGATTTCTATACACTGAACCTACGATTTATAGTGCTTATCCGAGAGAAGACTTTTTCCACCAACAGAACCATGGTGCACCTATATATATATTTAAAGAAACAAAACAACATTGCCATATGTGGTAGAGGCAAGTCACAGGAGGGATAAGTTGAGAAATTACAATTTATATATATATTATGAAACTACATAGAATCTTTCATATGCTACAAAAATCAATTTCTTAAGAAACGAAGCGAAGTTATGAACAATCAAATTTCGAACATTTAAATTGTAAGTTTCGAGAAAACTGCTTTTGGGAAATTGCTTATCAGTATATGACTAAGAAGTATCATTTTAAATTGCATTTTTGAACAGTTTTTGATTACATATCTTAACATGAAAGTTAAATGCTTAAACTAAATGTTTTTGGAATTTAAAAAAATTGACAAAATTGACATTTTTTTTGGTTTCTGCTTATTGTGGAAAGCTAGCTTTGCGACTTATCTCTCCGTTAACTTGGCTCTGTCACATATAAGATCTCAATCTGTCATTGATTTTATTGTATTTAAACTGTTCATGGCTCCAGCGCATTTTTGTTCTTTTAGCACTCCATATCTAGTTATTTATTTCACCTTTGTCATTGCAAAATTTACAAGAAATGCTATTACAACATCCACCTTGATTATGATATTTATTTTTACTTCTTGCCTTATTTCTTTCTGTACAGATTCTTCAGAAGGCGTTCTCCCGTTGTGTCTCAATTCTTTCAAAATCCAGTAAACCAACAGATGTCCAAGTACAGGTAACTTCAGTGGTGTTTACTTTTATTGAAGTTCAGGAAATAAATTACGATAATAAATAAATAAATAAAATTAAATTTATTTAATTAGTTGATGAATTGATTGATTGATTGATTAATTGACTGATTGATTTATTGATTTGTTGATTGATTGAAATTAGTTTTACTTAATCGATTCTAATTCATTAAACATTAATTTATTGATTGATTTTGCTGCAATTTTGATAATTTTCATTAAATAATACAAAAAAGTATTTTTTATCAATTAAGATCATCAAAAGTGCTGTAAAATTACTAAATTGCACTGATTTTGCATGAATGTTAAAAGTTTACAATAGAGGAAAATTGGAAAATATAAGCAAAATAAAACAAGATAATTATGAATTTAAAGAAACAAAATTAAACCAACCCCTGTAAACTTGGTGTCAGCCCTACAATACTTGCTTATTCTTAATGCTGCCATATTCTTGCTAAACCATATCCTGATAATTTTACGTCTAAAATCCATAAAACCCATGTACTCTATAATCTAAACTCTGGAAAATTTAACAATACGAAAAGTCTTAAATTTGTTCTTTTTTGGTAAGGCAAAGCTAATACCAGGCATGTAATCTCTTGTGTGCAGCAATCCATCAACAGACCCTATAAGTATAAATATAACCATTATCAGTATGCTTTTTAGATTCACTCAAAGCAGACGTTGAAACCACACTCCTGTTCTTGTTGATGGTGATGGTGCGGTTGCGGCCAAAACTTTAAAATGTCCGGCGTCATCAGTTTTTAGTCACCAAAATTGTAAATTGTGAAAATTGTGAAATAAATGTTATTGGATAAACATTTTGTACACATAAATTAAAGTTTGTTTCCAACAGACGTTCATCACTCAAAGTTATACCCCTGGTTATCCCCAAGACCCACAAACAGAAAATGCAATTTATCAGGTAGTGTACGATACGACTAATAGCATCAATCAAATGTGTGCCTTGGTTGGTTAAGACATCGTTTAAAAGGACCGTTCTACCAAAGCAAAGGTTGTGCGTTAAATCCCTGTCACAGTAGAACCTGACTCTCTTTAGTTTTGTACATTTAAATTTTTTCGAATGAACATTATAATTATTTAAAATTGCTCTTCCAAACTGTTTTTTTACAATCTACAAAATTATCTTATAATAGTAATAGTAAAAGACACCTTGTACACTCCAGTATCCCAGTGAAAACACAGACCAGGTGAGCAATCGCTCTAGTTAACACATGTATGTTTGGTTTTTTTTATCAGGTTTGCATCAATGTGATCAAGTGTTATACAGTTGCTGCTCAATTCGAGTCATGCCGTGAAAAGATTACAGAGATTCCAACTATTATCAAAGACATATCAAAGACATTGTTTTACCAGGTATAGAAGATTTAATTCATTTATTTTAATTCTAAAATCAAATTTATTAATTAATTTATGTTGTATATTCTACATCTTCTTGGCTATCTCTCAAGGTCGAGGATGATGGTTTATGTTCCGGTAGTTTTGTTGGTGGACTCTAAGGTGGCTTATGAGTCCAATCTTGCCCTTGAATGTTGTTTGGAATTGAGAGAAAATAGTCCCTGTAGGCAGATCAGGATTTGGTCGTAATTGCCTTCCTCTCTCTTTTTTTTGTCAGTAATTTGTCTTGCAAATTATATTTCAATTTGTAAATAATGAACATGTGATTTTTGTAAGAAGCATTCGACACGGAAGTGTGTAGTGCCACCTAGGTAAAAACAAAATGTCAGCCTCTATTAATTAAAAGTTTGTTGAAGAATTTTGATCTTTGCCTTCAAAATATTTTTTAACCAACAATTGAATTTGAAACCCAAACTCTATGATAGTTACATTTACCATAAATCTATCTATCTTGGAATAGTGCCAAAATTATTATTTTCTCAAAATAAACTTATTTTTAGATAATCTTAGCCTGACTAGGCCAAGCTAAGCCTGTATTTGGCCTTTGCATGTGACCTCGACCTACACATGATAAATTCCTATATTTTTCTTTGAGATCCTCTGACAATCGCGGCCCTTAATTTTCGTGATCATCAAGTTATCGCAAAATTTGTCAAAATTAAGGGTGCACAAACATAAAGGGATATACAATAGTAACCCACACTTCATTTTATTAGCTGATCCGCTACATTAGCGGAGTCTGGGAGCCTATGACCTGTAGATAGAATATCATGAGTCGTCGAGGTTGCCAATAACTTGTGACGTCATCAATTCGT
>JAOTQE010059671.1:0-18930 GCA_025631205.1 Nesometra sesokonis | reverse complement strand
TTTGAATTTTGGCCGCCATCTTGAAAAATCGGAAGCATTCAGGGTGGCTCCTAGGCTAAAATCAATTTATAGGTCCATCCGCAGTTCCATGACAAATTTGGCACTTTTGTCCGCCATGTAATGATTAAGTGGCTAAGGCACCCTACTACTAATAAAATCCTAGAATACACGATGCTAAAACTGGGCCTAGTGGAAGCCCTGTCGGCCTGCTCACAGCTGTAGCGTTATGGCATGTTTGTCGTTCCATCGGGCTAGCTAAGATTGTCGTGATAAATCATTTTCCAAATAAAATCGCGTACATTCAGCACTGTAATTATCCCATGCAGTAATTACATAAATTTTGAAAACTAAAATGATTTATAAATCAAAATTCTGAATTTTTTCAAAAAAGAACATTGACAGATTCCTCCATATTACAAATGAATAATTGACCCTTGAGACGTTAGAAAAATTCAGACGTTTCTGGGAGGTATAGACGCATTGGAAATCATGTTGGAAACGCAGTATTCTCTTAGGACGTGTTGAGTCGACTCGGGTCACCTATGGTGGAGTATAGGTTTTCACATTTGTTGACTATAGTTGTCCCTGTGATTTTTTAACGTTAACTGATTAAATCACTACAGACCCTATAACTAGGTGTGTGGGTTGTCATCAAGAGAATTTGTATACATTACATTGTTAGTGACCTCAATTTGTATAAAAAATTAGTATAATACTATATCGAATAGTAGAAATATTTTAATCATGTATCGCTGTTTCAACCAATCGGTGCAGTTTAAATGTTTTATGTAGAATATAATATTTCATATTAGTATTTTAAACAGTAACCTTTTTTCCACTTCAGATCAAAGTTCACTGTCAGCAGATTCAATGATGACACTCAGAAAAAACAAATCAATGAATAAGACAAAGACGCCAATGAGACAGGTAAAGAAACAAAGTGGGTCTACTACTCATATTATACAATACTAAAGAATAGGAAAATTACAAATTTTGAAAGAGTTTAAAAACAGTATCAAGAGTCACATTAAAATATTACCTGTTCTACTGTGAATTTGGCAGATCTTTCCAATTATGTGAGTTATACTTGTAATGTGATTTTGGTTTTCAAGCACAACCCTTTCAAAATTTCCAATTTTCATATTCTTTAACACTGTGTAATTTGAGTAGTAGACCCACTTTTGATTTGGTACTCAGTTTCCAAAATGTTTTTCGGCATTATCGTATCGTCCAGATGCTGTGAAATTTGATTTGGGCCTCATGTTTTGCGGCATTATCTCATTGTCCAAATTTTGTGACATTTTATCTTTTAGGTCACAACTAATTTTTCTAAAAATTTATCCATAGAAAATTTAATCCTGGAGTTTTCCTTTAATTCTCTAATTTTTTTCTTAAATTTTGCTGTAGAGTTCGCCATTGAGACCAATGACATCATTCGCTGAGTCTGAACCAAGTAAGAGCACCATCACTCCAGGGAGTAAATCACAAGGTTCTACTCTAAAGGCAGCACAATCAATGGAGGACACCAATGGTAGTTTCTTAGTGGGTGACACAAGCAATCTTCCAAATAGCGCATTGCAGAGTTTTAAAACAAAGAAGCGGTAAGATCATATACCCCTTTTACACTGCCAAACGAAATGCAATCTGGAACGTCCCCGAAATGATTGCGGAATGATTTTCCTTTTACACCAGATCAGTATATTGCGGGACGGATCCACTTTACTATACCGGAGTCAATTTACACTGCTAATGATCCGGTTTACAATTGTTTACAAATAGTCTAAACAGCGCCCCCAAGGCGTAGTTAAGGGATTTCCCCTTTTTTTTTTTTAGGTGGGACTAACACCCCGCAGTGAAAGGTTAAACCTACTGCCAAGTAAATGTATTACCCATTGAATGAAGTTTTTTAACCATTCCAGAACTTAGAATTGGAATCATGTACACTGCCACTCTGGGTTCGTCACGGAAGCGTCCCTGAAAGGATCGGAATTGAATGCATTCTGCTTCACTGTCCCGAGACGTTCGCGGGACAGTTCAACCCACAATCAGATTTTTGCACCATTGACTACAATTCGGTCCTGCAATTGTACGTCCCGAGACGTCCAATTGTGGAAAAATCCCTATGTCCCGCACATAGGTGGGACTAAAACCCCGCAATGAAAGGGTTAAACCTACTGCCAAGTAAATGTATTACCCATTGAATGAAGATTTTTAACCATTCCGGAACTTGGAATTGGAATCATGTACACTGCCACTCAGGGTTCATCACGGAAGCGTCCCTAAAATGATCGGAATTTAATGCATTCTGCTTCACTGTCCCGAGACGTTCGCGGGACAATTCAACCCGTAATCAGATTTTTGCACCATTCAGTACAATTCGGTCCTGCAATTGTATGTCCCGAGACGTCCAATTGTGGAAAAATCCCTAAATTGTGTTGGCAGGGGTTCAAATTTTGAAAATTAATTGGTGATGGAAATTAATTATATGCAAAGGAAATAATTTTCGGGAAGGGTGGGGGGCGAGCATGTCCACTCCTTTACCTGTACAATTATAAATCTATAACGTAGATTCAATTTTAGTAAATGATGTATTTCTTATTTTATTGACAGCATTGACCAGTTGATTGTCAACTATTGATAACAAAATTGTGATACCTCATACCTGTATGAATGTACATGTACTCATTAATAACAATATTTTTTTTTAGATTTAAACTTATTATTTTATTTAAATTGTCAGGCTCACATATTCAACTGGAAAATTAAAAAGGAAAGATGCTAAAAATGATGTTGAAGAGTGTTCCATGCATGAACCAGTGAGTTTAGAAGTTGACGTAAATCACCAGAATGAGAAAGACCACAGTTCAGATAACTTGGACAACACATTGGTTGGCGATGATGTAAACGAGGTAGTTGAGAGGTAATGGAAGCCAGTGTTAAAATATGGCACATACTGTAGATCCCCTTATTTTTGCGGCCCTAAATGTTCGCGATTTTACGAATTTTAACATTTCGCGACTTTTATTTTCACGATGTAACGTTTTCAAAACACAATAATTTTCGCAACTTTTACCTGTTATTACGTTGGACATAAATCATTGATTTGTTCAGAAACTAATTTTAAGTTGAGGAACATAATGTTAGTTTTAAAACTAGAGTGCTTGTCCGTGATAAACAATGTTTAATAGGCCCCGGTTCTTCTAACTCAAGGTTACAGTACCTGGCCTAGGCTAGCATCGCAATCCGACTCTGGCTCCTAAGCCTAGAGCCTAAGCCATTTTGACTTGACAATTTCCACGATTCTATTTACCTATTGCCACGTAGAATTATTGTCCCCCATTAGGCTACGATGGTTTATTGACCATTGATGGGAAATGCCGTTTCAAAATCTATCTTGCAAATTATTTTTCAATGAACATGTGTTTACTATGAGAAGCATTCGAACTGGAAGTGTATAGCGCCACCTACAGTAAAATGGCAGCCTCCAGTAATTTTAAGTTCGTGGAAAATGTTTTGAACTTTGCCTTCAAAGTACGAGTTTTTAACCGATGAATAGGGTGATTTTTAAACCCAAATTCGCGAAAATTAAGGGCGCGCGAACAAAAAGGAATCTACAGTACTTCAGCAGTAATAGGGAGCTTTCGATTTGCAACAACATGCTGATGCCACTGCGTATGGCAGAACTGTACACATTAAACCTTGATTCAAAATTGAACTAAGAATGCATGCAATGGTGGTCATGACTGAGTATGTTCATTTTCTACATTTCATGTTCTACATCGTCGCAAATCGAAAGCTCACTAATGCTAGGAGATGGACATGCATGGCTTTTTGCTCGGAGTTTGTGTAGCAAAGTGCAGTGCATGGCAGTAAACAATATATATCATGTTTGATAATTTCGGTAATTTGTACCATTGTCCTTTGAACAAGTTCAATTTGAGCTATACTCCGTGGAATGGAGAACTATGACAACATTAATAAAGGTCTACTGTTTGTTCATGTACTGTATTGTATGTGATTACCCATGCATAACAATTGTAAGGTTTGTCCACAAAGAGAAGAAAGTTAGTGGCTACTTTACTCCATTCTATAGAGTTAAAATTAACACCTTCTTTCTAGGTAGGTCTTTCATGTTAAAAAACCAGGAAGATTTACCTAAAACTACAGGGGACTACCAAGTAACTAGGCAGTATATAATGAACATGTTTGTTGATGTTATTGATGCATTAAGGTCGATATGTAATTACTTGTTTGTTATGATGTAAGTTCTAATTAGTTACTCTGAAGATCTAATTTTTCTATATTCTTGTTGGACATTGCTGACCATATCCTTGATAGTATCCATTGAGAGGGGAGCTACCACTTCAGTTTTTGACAAGTTAGACTATTTATATATTATTACCATCTATTTATTGTTTTTTATTACAACTTACATTAGAAATACAATAGAAGATTTTATATACTGTAAGGGACCACAAGGGGTATGTAAATCCGGGATTTGTAAAAGTGATTTATGGTGTTTTCATAGGTTTGTTCTTATTTCCACATTTATTTATTACTACCAATTGTTTAGGTCTAAATAATTTAAATTATACAAAAATCAATAAAAATTGGTTAATTTCAATACATTTTTAACACCACGTTCAGTTAAAATTTATGTTTACAACTTAACACATTACCATTTTAGTTAAATTTAGGAGTATGTAAAATTGAGGGTTCATAAACTTGTGTTATAAATGTAAAATTGAAGTTCCACTGTAAATGATAATTAAACATCATATTTTAAACATTTTTTTTCCTTGTCTTAGTGTACCAAATGATTGTGAGAAAGAGTTAACAGTTGGAGATACTGAAGTTATAACTGGTAAAATACAGTTCTCATCTCATCGAAATATACCTATTGGTAAGCGAAACAGGAGCAGTGTAGCAGCAAGATCAATTAATCTTACCGAAGACACTCATATAATACAGGGCATTAATGGTAATGACCATGTAAACAGTGACATCGATTTTGTGTCTTTCAAGAAGAAGTCAGTAATAAACAGTACAGAGATCAATTTTGATGATGACACCATAGAAGAAGATGATGATGACTTTGATATTATTGAAGTTAACACTACTGTTTTTAAACAGGGCATTAAGAAGTCTAAATTACCTAAGAGTACAAATAGAAAGAAAGCATCTACAGGTAGTGAGAGTGATAGTCATAAAGGTAACCACTCAATGAGAGCTGATTCAAGAAAAGATAGGACTAGAAGCAGTGGGAATCATAGTACCCTGAAAGAACCCATAACTGAAAAGTCTGTTAAAACTCTTGGAAAAACTAAAAACAGGATGAAAAATGAGAAAACTGAAATAGAGAAATGGAATAATGATGCGGATAGTGAGGATAAAACACAGGACAAATTAGAAAGAACTGAAACTACTAGTAGGAAGAAAAAATCCAAATCTTCATCATCAGATGATGATGTTTTGCAAGAGCAAATAACTAAAAAGCCTGATAAGAATGTTGGAAAACCTAGAAACATAACTGTAACAGGAATCGAAAAATGGGATGTTGAGGATAGCGAGGAGGAATTAAGTTCTAGTTTACCCATAAAAGCCACACGGAAGAAGAATAATGAGAAAACATCATCTAGTAACAAAAGTAAATCTGGTAGCAGTGGAGAAAACACATCAAATGTGGATAGACCTAAGAAAACACGGGGCAAGCAAAAAAAGACTGAAGCCAGTAGCAGAAAAAAATCAAATACTTCATTAGATGATGATGTTTTGCAAGAAGAACTAACAAAAAAATCTGTTAAGAGTGTTAAAATAACTAGAAATAAGAAAGTAACAGGAATGAAAAGATGGCATAATAGTGAAGAGGAATTAAGTCGTAGTTCACACATAGAAGTCACACGGCAAAATAACAAAAGGAAAACCCCTAGTGACAAAAGTGAATCAGACAGCAGTGAAGACAAGACATCAAATGTGGAGAGACCAAACGTAACAAGAGGTAAACAAGAAAGAGCTGAAACTAATAGGAGGAAAAAATCAAATACTTCATCAGATGATGTTTTGCAAGAAGAAATAACAGAAAAATCTTTTAAAAATGCTGGAAAAACTACAAAAAATGCATCAGTGAGAAATGAGACTGTAACACCAATGGAGAAATGGAATGAGGATGAAGATAGTGATGTGGAGGAGTTACCCATAAAAGCTACACGGCAAAAGAACACAAGAAAAAAATCTAGGAAAAAAGGCAGTAAAAGTGAGTCCGGTAACAGTGAAGAAAATACATCAATTGTGGAGAAGTCAGATGATGAAGTTTTGCAGACTGATGAAATTGAAAAGTCTGTTAAGAATATTAGAAAAACTAGAAAAAATCGGACCATAGCAGAAATGGAGAAATGGGCTGATAGTTGGGACAATGAAGAAGAATTAAGTTCTAATTTACTAATAAGGAAAAACAAAGATAAGAATTCTTTTGGTAACAAAGGCAGTCAAAGTGAATCCGGTAGCAATGAAGAAAAGTTATCAAATACGGTGAGATCAAAGAAAACGCAGGGCAAACAGAAACGAACAAAAACTAGTAGGAAGAAGAAATCAAATACTTCATCTGATGAAGGAAAACCTGAAACACATAAGATAAAAAGTCCTGGATTTGAAGACTGCAATGCTAATGGAGAAATGGACGATAAAATTGAATCTGACAATGGTGAAAACAAAGTTGAAGAAACAGGAAGAATGCTAGAATTTCTGCATGAGGAGAATGATTTTTTGCCACTTAAAGCTGATAACGATTCTAGTAGCAGCGACAATAGAGAAACAGAAGATCTTGTGAATGATTCTGAAGTTGACGTTATGCCAACAAGTTTAAGGTCTAAGAGGAGTTCAAGAAGATATGCCAAATCAGAACAATTTCAGAAAAATGATGGTGGATTTATTGAAAATAAAAGGCTAAATAAAACATCTAATTGTACAAAGGAGTTAATAGAATTAGAAAAAAGCCCAGGTAAGACATCAGAAGACAATTTGGTGAAAGATTCTGTAGTAAATTTGCCAACAAGTTTAAAGTGGAAGAGGCGTTCAAGGCGAAATGCCAAATCAGAACAATTTCAGAAAACTCATACTGGACTTATTGAAAATAAAAGGCTAAATAAAACATCTATTGGTACAAAAGAGACAACTAAAGAAATAAACACAGACTCTGGTGAGATTTCTAAAGACAAACCTGAGGTTTTGGTTGAAGATAATGACTTAGTGATTGACAACCATGAGGCATCAAAAAAAAATGTTGTACAAATAAATTCTAAAACCAGGATGAGCAGAAACCGAAAATGTTATTCTGAACAATTTGAGCAACTTTATACTGAGGTTATTGAGAATGAAAGACTAAATAAAACAACAAATGAAATTGGTACCATGTCTGGTAAAATAAAACGGTCCAGACGAATCATTGGTGAGTCGGTAGAAGATGAAAGAGGCAAAGGAGTTTCAGAGCCTGCCAAGAAAGGTAGAGGTAAAAAAAGAAGTAAATCTCTGTATAATCCAGAAAATGCTTTATTTGATGAACACCATAATGATTCAAAAACCAATCAGTCTGATATACCTGATATGACAGTCAATTCAGCAAGTTTAAATGAGTCAAGACCAGTGACACAAAATAAGAAAAGTCATCGTAAGTCTACTGTGCGGTTTAGTCTGGGTGAAGGATTGTCCTCCGAGAGTATTGTAACAAGTGCAAAGGTCAAGCCACAGAAATCAATACTCAAATCTCCAAGACCACCAAAAGTTATTAAAATTGATTCTGATGTTGAAGATAACTTTGACCAGTTGTCTGGTGGTGACCTCAATGAATCAGATGATCCTGTAGAAGAGTTTGAAAGTGGTGGTCTACCATCAGCTCAGAGAAGTGACGGGGAACAAAATGAAATGAGTGATGAAATTCATGGAATGGAACGTGCACACACTTCTCCGACAAGTAAGTAAATCTGTGTTAAGTCTTATTTAAACCTTTGTTTTGAAAGGTCTCATTTTTGTTAATGGATGTTTGAGAAAATATACTTTATTTGGAACTTTTTATTAAATGATGAATTTCGTGGGACACACTCTGCATGTGCTGTTTAAGGCTGTTTTCCACTAGTAAATGATGGTACACCTTCGAATTTATCCATGCAAATCAGTATTTCTCTGTTGAAAATATGTCAAAAATTCACATTTTACATTATTTTAACAGATTAATACGAACAGTTTAACAATGCTAAAAACAAAATATAATGCAAATTTATATAATTCACGTTTTGTATAATTAGACTTGTAAATAAGAATAGAAATAAACATACTTGTTGTTTATAACCTGCATTCATGTACATTTCTATATTGAATGTTAAGTTCACTGACTCGGTTCAATGATTGTGGGTGTCTCAAATTTATTTTAGTTCTTTGATTGGCTGTGCATTTTTTTCGCTTTGCAAAACGTTGAAACAATTCAAACTACCAAATTCGCTGCAGTGAAAAACTGAAGAGAAAAAGTGAATGGTCTGGCGAAGGACTTAGGTTGAAAGTTTGAACTGCGCATGCATACAATTGGTTTTTCTTCGTTTGCAGAAAGAATTTTGCCTAGTAGAAAGCGACCAGTAGCTTTCCCAATCTCGAGGTCAAGATTTCAAACAACCCAACTTGGCAGCGGCAGATTTGGTGGAGGGGGGTGCAGCCCCATGTTCCCCCCCATTATTGTCAAAATGTAGTTGCCACCCCCCACACCACTTATATTAGGAGCGCTTGGACCAAAATCCACCATAAAAACCAAAAATAAACATAAATATGAGCTAAAACAGGGTCTCAGAGCACTATAGTGGGGAAATAACAAAAACCTTTTTTTTGCTCGTCAAAACACAACCGGTAACCATGCCCCCAGACCTGAGAAAAAAAGTGCCCCTCCCCCTTTCAGTGGATCCTGGATCAGCCCCTGCTTGCATTGCTATATTCTTGGAGCACAATTGAAGCTTGATGATTAACATGCTTAACTTCCAATAAAAAAAACCCCAAAAATTAACACATTGTATGCATTACTTCTGAGTAAGTTTCCCATCTAATGTTTGCAGAAAATGTGTTTTATTTGTAGCAAATAAGATCAGAAAAACACCTACATCTAGAAACAATAGCAGGAAAAAGCCTAGATCACTAAGAACAGAGGAGAGTGTTATTTCAAAACAGTCAGGTAAGACAAGCTTTTGTGTCTATTGTTGTTCCACGCTTATATCTTATACCCCTTTTGCTCTGCCAAACGAACACAATCCTAGGATGTTAAGTAAGTAAATAAGTTTCACCAGATCAGACATTGCGGGACGAATCCACTTTACTATACCGGAGTCAGTTTACACTGCTAATTATCCAGTTTACGATTGTTTACAACTAACCTAAACAGTGCCCCCTATACGTAGTTAAAGGATTTCTCCTTGGCCGTATGTTTTTATTTTCTGGTACTTTAAAACATAAACAAATCACTTCTAAAATTATCTATCGTGCAGTAAGCAGTGGAAGCAGTTGGCGCAGCGGTGACGTTTTGGGCTTCCAATCACGAGGTCGGTGGTTCGAAACTCACTCTGGTCGACTGTTTGTGTTCCTAGGCAAGACACTTTATCCACGTTGCCTCTCTCCACCCAGGAGTATAATTGGGTACCTGTGAGGTACAAATGCATGCGCTGATTATGACTGCAACATTATGGAATGGATTGTATTCCATTGGTGTTTGTTCCAATGACTGGGGGTAATAATTGTGAAGCGCTTAGAGGCCTTGGCAATAAGCACGGAAAGGGACGTATTTCCAATTGAGTCCTTCTCTCCCATAGCTCTATGTCCCCACAGACTTCATGGCCTGCAACCATACAATGCCAATGCTTTCCATTGTGTGATTCTGGCCTAGGAGTAATTTAAATAAAAATTCCCACAAATTTTTAATTAAACATACATGTATACTACTAGGACTGAGGGCTGTTAAATGTTTTAAAGCAATAATTCACTGTTTTCAGTATAATACATTTGAATGAGAGGAGAAAAAACTTTGTGTGGCGGCACAACAAAAATTACAAATTTTAACTTAGAAAAAGTCGTATCGCCTGTCGGTTTGTTGTGCAAAGACAGTATACTAGTATTGCTTCAATGAAAGCACCTCTTTGTTTTTCCTCACTTTCAGTGCTTTGTTGTATCTCTTATCACCTTTTGCATCATTTTGCCATGTTGTTGTGGGGGCTTTAAACCTATTCAAATGACATCTCTCTAAACCAAACTGTACACAAAGTCGGACATTAAAGAGTTAAAAAAGTAGTTAGTTTTGACTGAACGTTTACTGTATTGAAATTCAAAGTTGATTTTCTAGTTGCATTATTTGATCTAATTAATTACCTTCCATCCATTTTTTACACTGCCCGTTTTTAAAGCATGCAGGTTTTCATAATAGTTGAAGATTCTGGCCTTGTTTCTGCAGGAAAAAATTATCTGATAAATTAATGCGATAAAAATTATCGGATAAAAGTGCTGCAGAAACGGATGTTTAACCTATTCTGACGTAATAAAATCCGATAATTATTCGATAATATTCTGATAATTATCCGATAATTGACCTAAATGCGATAATTTCCTTTGACACGGGATCAACCTTGATCTTGCTTTTGCGAGGATTTCACAGTGGTCTACTAGTGTGCCACGTGAGGAAAAGGGAAATCACCAAAAATCACTGGAAGTTAGTGAACTCATAATGCATTATGGTCTACTCTGAGTTTGCGCAGTTGTATTTTTTAAATTGATTGTGAGATATTTTATCAGATAATCCGAAATTTCTGCGGAAACATGGCCACTGTCACAGTGGTAAGACCAACATTTTTAATAATGTCCTTCCTATATAAATTTACATACTATTACAAACTGTTAACATGAAAATTGCAATCATCACTTTAAACAGTACGGTACTTATAGTATCTCATTTTATAGAAACAAAAATATTTCATATAAAAAAAGTCCATTTTTTCCAAAATTTTATTTGAGCAGACTCTTTGTTTCTAGTACACTGTTTTTTTCAAGGTAAAATGAAACTAAAGTGTTCTAAGAAATAGATAAAATTTTAATAAGTATGGTCTATTTCTACAAGTAAAAATTAATTATTTAATAAATAAAATACATTAATCTAATAGTGTATCTAGATTTTTAACATTGTTTCCCAGTATAATTGTTTAATAATTAAAAATAATTGTTTTTCCTGTCAAGACCTTCCACCAAAATTTAAAAGTATCCCATAAGTGGTTTGTTAAATTTACATTCCAATAATCGATGTTTCATAGTTTCAATTTTCATTTCACAATATGAACAAAGATTTGACTCTACAACATTCATTTTAAATAACCTATGATTAGTCATTAAGCTGTTTGTCAAAATTTTATATTGAAATTCCTTTCACTAAACAACACTTGTGCATTGGACAATGTATATTAAATGTTTGGCCAAAAGTCATCCCCTATACCAAATTCCACATTAAATTAATTTTTTGTATTCGGTGATTCCACCTATCGGTTAACAAAGATTTATAAATGAATTTTGTTTGTACCTTTTGAATATCAATTTTTTTAAGAATGTATAAACATCGTTCGCTGCCAAACTATATTTCTGCTTATTTTCAACATGTGAATTGAAAATTATTATTAAAAATCATAAAACCTGGAGAAAATTAGATGCGTTTCCTATATATCTGAAAGGCCAGATAATTCATAGCAAACAAGGATTTTTTTAGGTGCAAATAATATTATCCCAAGCAACAGTGGGGGCCTGGGTCAGGTAGTCCCCCTTAGATCCGTGCCATACTCTCTTCATTATTTTGGTGTTTTTTGTTTTGTGTATCTGCACATTACTTTTAGTTTTATAAGTTCCATTTGTAAGTGTGTAGAACACTTAGTGTATATTCGTTAAACAAATGTATTGCCACTAACGTTACTTTTTCTCAAATTGTTTTGTGACAGGGTTAGGCAACCAGACTGATGTCCTAGCTTATTCTCAATTTGGTGATGAAGAAGCCTGGAAAGAAACAAATGATGAAGAGGCACGCTCGGCTGGTGAGTTTTATTAAATTTTAGGTGAAAATTGTGAATCCAGGTTTCCAGCCACAGTGGTCAGTGCTGAAACTCACATCTTCTGAATGATGTGAACACACATTCGCGGTACAGTGTCATCAATAATGTTGTGCCGCAAGGCAGGTCCCTCATAACATTCTATTCCAATACTTCCAGTCGTCTGCATCCCTCTTTATCTCATTGTAACTCCTTCCACTCCATATATCATCAAGCGTCATTATTCTCTTTCTCCCTCTTGGTTCTTTTCCTACCATTCTTACTTCTATCCCATTCTTAACAGGACTATCGTGTCATCGTGTAAAGTGTGATTACCCTTTAACAGGGTATGCTCTTTACCTTATACATAACCCTAAGGCTATTCACCCCACTGTCTTTTTTGGGTCCACTCTACTCTGTACACATTCATGAGGTTGGATTTTGGAGGAAAGTCATCCAGGATGTGATAAAATAGTTCACCTTCACTTCCTTTCTCCATCATATAAAATTGATATGTAGTTAAGTTTAGTTAGTTGGAGGTTTTGAGTTTGATTTGTGACATCAACACCAGTCCAAATCATTATACTCCTCATATTTTATTAAATATTGTTGTGCAAGTGAGCGGTGAACCATAGCAATAACAACTGCATGGGTTTGAGGCCTGCTCGCACCATGGTTCTGGTGGTGGAACAAGTCTTCTTGGATAAGGACTATAAACAGTAGGCCCAGTGTACACATACAGCTCGTGTGCACTATAAAGAACCCAGTACACCTTTCGAATGAGTAGCGGGTTAACATGATGTACTGGTTTGTACAATACCCCTGTTGTGGACTTAGGGGAGTAAAAAGTCAAATTAATGTGTAACATCTAGTCCACAGCGCCTTGAGACTATAATGTATTAGGCGCTATATAAATCAAACTAGAGTACTACATTACATATACTTTGGAGCTTTTGTTTTATTGTGTTTTGCCATCGAACACGTGCATATAGCAGTACACACCCAATTGCGCATACATGCCCATCAATTGTAAGGAATGTGTTAAAGAGAATGATGTGAAGTCACATCCAAGACACAGTGCAAGCATCCAATTGGACATGCATGCAAGTCAATGGCAGGGAATGTGTTAAACAGAATGATGTAAAGTCACATCCATGACCCAGTACAAACACCCGATTAGACATGCATGCACATCAGTGGCAGAGAATGTGTTAAAGAGAATGATGTGAAGTCACATCCATGACACAGTAAATGCACCTGATTGGACATGCATGCACATCAATGGCAGGAAATGTATTAAACACAATGCTATCAAGTCACATCCATGAGACAGTACAAACACTGATTTGACATGCATGCATGTCAATGGCAGAGGATGTGTTAAACTGAATGATGTAGAACACATCCATGGCATAATGGAAGCACCCGATTGGACATGCATGCATGTCAATGGCAGAGAATGTGTTAAACAGAATGATGTGAAGTCACATCCACGATACAGTGTAAGCACCCGATCGGACATGCATGTACGAGAATGTGTTAAACACACTGATGTAAAAGTCACATCCATGACACAGTGCAAGCACCCGATCGGACATTCATGCATGTCAGTGGCAGAGGATGTGTTAAACTGAATGATGTTAAACACATCCATGGCATAATGGAAGCACTAAATTGGACATGCATGCACGTCAATGGCAGGGAATGTGTTAAACAGAATGATATCAAGTCACATCCATGGCACAGTACAAGCACCCTATTAGACATGCATACACATCAATGGCTAAGAATGTGTTAAACAGAATAATGTGAAACACATCCATGCCATAATGGAAGCACTAAATTGGACATGCATTCACATTAATGTGCAGGGAATGTGTTAAACAGAATGATGTGAAGTCACATCCATGACACAGTACAAGCACCCGATTGGACATGCACGCACGTCAATGGCAGAGAATGTGTTAAACAGAATAATTTGAAACACATCCATGCCATAATGGAAGCACTCAATTGGACATGCATGCACATCAATGGCAGGGAATGTGTTAAACTGAATGATGTGAAGTCACATCCATGACTCAGTACAAGCACCCGATTGGACATGCATGCACGTCAATGGCAGAGAATGTGTTAAACTGAATAATGTGAAACACATCCATGACACAGTGAACGTACCCGGTTGGACATGCATGCATGCTGGGAATATGTTAAAATTAGTATTTTTTAAAATTATATATTTAATTGATTTAGTTGAATGGTGTATCTCTTGGATGTTTTAATCTTTTTAATTTGCTTTTTAGATACATTAAGCACTTATAATCAGAGCGTACCAGAGGAAACCTTCAGCAATTTACCGTATCCTGCAAACAGGACACTTAAATGTTTTGAAGTTCCACGGAAAAAAGCATATATCAGTAAGACTTTCATTTTTAATAGTAATGCATTTTTCCATCGTGCATCTAAAATACAGACTCATAGGTTTATGGTTGGGTTACTCAATTTTATTGCTTGCTTCTGCTCTATTTTGTTGGTTTAATCACTTTTATTGCTTTTTTGGTGCTATTGACGTCCCATACTCGCTTCCCTACTCTCCCATAAGGCCTGTTCAAGTACTTCATGCATGACCATTGGCACCGTGAATTTTCAGTGCCCAATCAGATGGTTGATTGAATTTGAAAATTATGTGATACCATTACCTCACACATGTTAATCAAGTTGGGTCTACCAAGGGCCTAATAATGCAGAATTGTAATTGTGTGAGCCAAGAACTGAGTTTTTTTTATCTGAATAAAACAAAATTACAATCGTGTGAGATATAATTTGATTTGGTTGGCCTCTCAATTGGTGGTGCGAAGCGAAAACATTTTGATGGGCTAAATCTACGAGTAAATGTTAATTTCGATCTGCCCACTTGCCAAATAAGGAGGGGCATGATTACATCATTGTGGAATCTGGACAGATTTATTGACTGATTGTAATCTTTGGTGGCACTGCATAGGTTACAAAATAGACCAGATACAAGTGACTTGGGGCAAGCCTACTAAAAATGTACACAAGGTAATGTTTTAGAATAATTCTTTTGTTTTACCAAAATCATGACCATCAGGATGGATGCAGTACACCATTGATCAGACAAGTTATAAGGTATGAAGATTATTCTAAAAACGGGCAGATTTAAAAGTGGGGAGGCGAAGTGGAGGGTTAAAAGGCTTTAGCTCTCCCTGAAATTGACCTGATCAATATTTTTAGTAGGCTGCAATTCGGTGGATTCACAATATGGTACATCATCTATCAGTTGCCGCGGACAAGCTGATTTTTAACTTCAGGGTCGAAATTGTGGCTGCATGATGCTGGTATGAAGTGCAGTCTAGCCTGTTCTAGCGCTACTGCGGATTCCAAATGGCAGACCTACCTAGAATTCAATGAAAACGTCCTAAATATCAAGGGAAAATATTCAATATTTGCTGTATTCTTTAGTCGTAGGCGGTAAAGACAAAGAATATGCAGACTATCGCAGCATGCACGTTGATTTGTGGGGGACGGGGGGACATGTCCACCACTTTTTAATGTGGGGGGACATGATATCAATTGTGCCCCCACTTTTTGGTAAATGTATGAAAAAAAAATTGAAAAAAGCGGTAAGCCTTTCGTCTTTGTATCAATAAAAATAATGTATAATTGACCCTAAAAATAGAAAAATAGACATATAAACAGAGAAATGACGTTTTTTTTTGCTTGTCAAAACCAAACCACGCCCACCCGCCACCACTGTAACTTCTTGTCTTTGACTGCACCTCCCCCCCACCCACTTTTCAACTCAAATCGACGCTGTTGTACCGCAGGCCACTAACTCAGGCTTTTGGGAATGTTGACCTTTTCCCATAAGGTACTGCTGATTTCGGCTTGTCCCCTGCAACCGATTGGTTGCACACCATATTGTGAATCCACCAAATTGCAGTGGCTCATGTACACATTTGTAATGTGCGAAACAAGGATGGCAAGACCTAAAGGAGCATATTAATACAAATAAGGTGTTTTTTGCTTGTCAAAATTGAAGTGACGTCACTTTGCATTTTACTTGAATTCCAAGATGCCACCTTTGGAATGGTGTTTTTAGCTGTATTTTAGCTACTACCACCATTTCAAATTTTGTGGGTAAGTATATACAATCAACTCAAGAGAAAATTCAACAGGTACATGTAACAAAAATTAATAGACAGTTCAAAAAATACTAGAGCCAATAAGTACCTGTTACATGTAATGAATAACCATAAAGGTTCAACAGGTATCAATAGCTAACATTTGACTATCAGAAAGCAGTGTCATCAGGTAATCAGATCATAAATTAAGTCATAAAGGTTCAAAATATCATGCATTTATCAAATCAAGATGACAGCTTGAAGATTTTGACGTATGGGATAATAAGGTGTTTTTTGCTTGTCAAAATCAAAGTGACGTCACTTTACATTTTACTTGAATTCCAAGATACCACTTTTGGAATGGTGCACTTAAAGGTTTGTTTTTAGCTGTATTTTAGCTACTACCACCATTCCGAATTTTGTGGGTAAGTATATACAATCAACTCAAGAGAAAATTCTACAGGTACTTGTAACAAAAATTAATAGACAATTCAAAAAATACTAGAGCCAATAAGTATCTGTTACATGTAATGAATAACCATAAAGGTTCAACAGGTATCAATAGCTAACATTTGACTATCAGAAAGCAGTGTCAACAGATAATCAGATCATCAATTAAGTCATAAAGGTTCAAAATATCATGCATTTATCAAAACAAGATGACAGCTTGAACATTTTGACGTATGGGATGCCATAAGTAATGGTTTATTTGATCAATTTTTCAGAACTTAAAGAATTTGATTGTTATTATTAAACTCATAGTGGAATTACTAATTTTGTCAAAATAAATGTAAAATGGTCACATATCCAGGAAAATGGCAATATTGAGTTTTGGAATAAATATATAGGCCTATATATAGTTATATTTTGTGGTTATTTTGGTATCATTTGAAAATGTTCTTATTGTATTAATTATCATGGCATAAAACTCATAACTGTTGGGCTATTACTTGCATCATAAACTGTCAAATTGACACACTACCAATTAAATATGGACATTTTCAATTTTGTGGTATGGGTAGTTATACCCATAAGTGTAGTTTTTTTTAATCATAGTTTTTCAGCGTCTATATTTTTTATAAGACTTCTTACAATTAGATCGAGTCCTATATCGTAAATCATCAAAAGGTCACAATGCCAAAAAAAGATAAACATTTTTAGTTTTTGTGGTAGGGATAATATAAATATTTTGCTTGTAGGTGTCCATTGCAGTGCGTAGAATAATGTCCAATATAAAGATTGTACACTATCATTGGTTTCAAATTTAGTAGACAGGTAAAAGGAAAGTTAAAAAAAAAGTATTTGCTCCTATTAGACGGCTTCTTGTAGTACGGTTGACTTCTGGCTTCTTTGATTCTGGAGGGGTGATCATTTACTCTAAAGGGCTGGGGAGGGGGTGCTCGAGGACCCAATTTCCATATTTATATGCTAATGTGATTTGTTGTATCTCTAAGCACCCTGGCCCTGGATAACCAATGGAGAAAAGCATAAAAAATATTCTATAATTGACCCTATAAATAGAAAAGTAGAAAATAAAAAAAAGAAAAGAAAGAAGAAATTAATCACATAAAACTGCATTTATGCATATTGGTTTTAAGAAGGCGTTATGCTGACTTACGGCTTTTATTGGATTGTAATCGAGTAAGCATTCTTTCAAAAGCTATTTCTAACACACACCCATTTACTTTATCTTCATTCTACCTGCTATATTTCATTCTACCATAAACCTATTCTTTTTTATTTTCTATTTTCAATGTAAAATTATTAAATCATTTATTACCTATAATTGACCCTCTAAATAGAAAGGTATAAAATTTGAAAAAAAAAATCTGAAATGATACCTTAATAGAAGAAATTGATCGCATAAAACTGCATTTATATATATTACCCATATATCACTTTGCGATATAGTATACTTTTTGGCAAAGTAACATCATAAAAGTGATGGCCTTCTGAAATAGTAAAAATATATTTAATCATGTGGCGCTCTTTCAAACAATCAGTGTAATTTCAATGTTTGATCGAGAATATAATACTATATATTGTCGGAGCTGTCAAGCTTACGAGAACTTGTTTTATCATTTCTAATTTCTTGTTGCTTAATTTAGTTGATCCTGAAGTAAGTGAAAGTGGTGTTCGACGTACTAAACGACATCGTGTGAAGCCGCTTCAATATTGGAGAAACGAGAGACCTATCTATGAGAGGCGGAAGTCTGGTGGCTTTGCATTGTCAGGAATTCAGTCTCCCACGATACCAACCCCATCTCCACCGATTGTTAAAGAAAAGAGAAAAGGTTCATAATTATTATTTTATATTTTATTTGGAAATGTTTTTGCAGGAATTTTTGGACTATCTGATAAAATATTTAAATCAATTAAAGAAATGCATCTGCGCAACCCAGTGTAGACCATAATGCTTTGCTTCTAATTACAAATAAGGCTAGCTTAGGCTTAGATTGTAAATACTAAGCCTAAAATTCGAGTTCAGCATACTTAAAGGGCAGGTTCACTCAAAAAAATTATCTTCTTTATATGTTTTAGTTTATCATAAAAAGTATATTCAGCCCGTTTTCTGAATTTTTACGATTAATTTTACCTATCATGATTATTGGTGAAATAGACGAAAATGCAAAGTGGGGGATAGTTCAAATTACAAGATAGAATCCCTATTCTTTTACATACAAATTGTCTGAAAGAGGGGTATTTTA